>JBBMOI010000012.1:20262500-20322500 GCA_038088405.1 Porites divaricata | reverse complement strand
CTGTCGTAAGTAATCGTTATTCCATTTCTCAATCGCTGGCCAATCGTTGAACGCGTTCTGGATTATTACGGGAATATTTGGGTTGACCCAGTTTCTCAAAAACTCTAATGGACTGGGAGCTTTTTGAAGCCTTGGCACCTTCGAACTCAGATAAAGTTCTCTTGCTTCTAAAGATAAAGTTTCAAGAGCTTCGAACAAGGTATTTGCGGAGGTCATTTTTCCACGAAAAGTATAAAAAGTTTCGTTAAAATCGGCAGCGGAAATCTTTCCAGTTTAGCGGCCATATTGGTTTTTAACAGCGCGCGGCTGCTAAGCCTAGTACCCAGGAATGCTCTTTTTCTGCAGCACTTGTATCCGACGGTACTTAGAGAATATTAACTTCGGGGCGGTTTTGTTTGCAATTTCGCTCAATTTTAACATGCTTTTGATTCTTTCTGAAGAGCAAAAGGAACATTTAGAGTTCCTAGTATCTTTAGAAATCGATGTCGTCCTTGAATTTGCACGGATTTCCCTGGATTCTATTCTGAAAGGCTCAACGAATCCAAAGCTCTTACAAACCGCTGCCCAAAAACTTGGGGTAGAGGCGAGTACTGTGAAGAATGGTATCAACGGCTTGCAGCATGTTTTCACGGAAAGTTCTCGCCTAATGATTGGTGAAATAGACTTTCAGGATTCCATTATGACCCTGGGTTTTTCAGAAGAAGTGATCGGTGCCTTGTTGAAGATGTACTTGGCAAACCGCAAAGAGATAAGGAACATTCTAGGAGAAATGAGTCTCGGAATTCCCCATTATCACGACCTGGAGTGGAGGTTTGATGTAGAGTTGGCCAGCCGATCTCTACAACATCAAACGAATCCTGTTGTGATAATGAGACTGCATACAAATGAGGGAGAGAAGAAGTGTGCTGATATCCTTCAGACCGACCCTGTCAATTTAATTCACCTTACTTCAGAGCTGGAAAATGCAATGAATGAAATGAAGGCTGCCCACTGCAGAAGAATTGTCAGGAATATAAAGTGAACAGACACAAGTGTAGATACGTACAAGCTTTTTTCTTTGTGATGATGTTCAATTTGGTGATGATGATAATGATGGTGACAATGATGATGATGATGATAGTGATGATGATGTTGATGGTGTTGGTGCCAAGGATGTTGATGATAATTGTGATAGTAATGAAGGAGCTGGTAATGTTGATGACAATGATGAAGGCGATGAGGATGGTGATGTACGCTATTCTCAGTGGGAACAAAGCCTTTCAGGAATAGCAGTTGCAAAAAGGAAAACTTTGCTAGTGGAAAGAAAGAGAGGATACCCACAAGAGAGATAATGTTTTTTTTATCATGATATACCTTGCGTAGCCTATTATTGCCCCCTTAGGAAACATTTTGAACAACCGAATAACAGTGATGTCAATACTGCTGACAACCATAATTATTGTTAGGCTTCATTCATAATGATGTTTACACCCCTTTTAACTTCAAGTTAAAATGGGAATAGAAATGTCATTTTCAATGAAATTTCTTCAGTTATGTTTATTCTGAAATAGTTGAAACCACCTTGTACAACTAGGTAAACAGCACCATACAAGAAACTGTGATCCAACAATACAAACCTATCCATGTACAGCTGGCATTTACTTCGTGTACCTCACCTGAGATCAGGCGTTCTTTTTTTGTCTTTTTTTTTTTTGCTTCTTTGCTTCTTTGGCTCAAGAGGGAAAAAATGCCTGATACATTTATTTAACAAGCCGTCAACCGCCCCCTAATTTACATAATGTAACATCTGCTTGACCTGTCATGTTATTAGCGAATAAGCGTTTACCATAAGGGAATCAAATTTTGACGTGAATAATGTCTCTTTTGAAATCAATTTTAGGGAAAAGAAAATTTTTAAGTTCGTCCATGTTCAGATGGTGCTTCCTAAAAAAAAATTTTAAATGTGTTGCTTTTGTGATGAAATACTGCTAGCTGGAGCTGCCATACCTTTATTTAACAGCTACAAATAATAAAGAATTTACTGGTTAAAGCTCGTTGACTTCGTCCTGTACTGAAAGCAGTGGGAAAAAAATTAAGCTGAAGCACCATATTTCACGAACTGAAAGGTGGTGTGAAAGTGAAGATCGCTCAGAATAATTCGCAGGTTTCTGAAGGAAGAATTACAGTCAAGCCAGGCCAAGATTCCGTTCTTGAATTGATTATTTGAAAAGTGAACCCGTTTGTTGCTTCTGTACTATGTAGCCGGTATCAAATTGCATTCAAATGATCGGTGAATTTTTAGTATACGATGAGATGGAAAATATTTCAATGGATGAAATTTCTATTTAGGCATTCTTCAAATTCAAGAAAACTGAGCCGGCAGAAATTTCATAACAAACTCGCGTGTGTATTCACTGCTGCATTACGCAAGCAAAAATGCAGACTGAAATCAACAACAACTAACAGATGGCGGCATTTTGGCCAATCAAAACGGCGCAAATCATTCGTAGTTTCCTATCCAATCAGAAAAAAGTCCAGATTCTGGCTTTTTTACATGTGATCCGACAAACAAGTGTATCATGCCCTCTTCCCGTGAGAGACATAAAGGGTTAATAGGGAGAGGGCATGATCTCAGGCTATCGTGTACCGGACACAGATGACGTAAAAGAACAAAAACGGTGAAACAATACCAAGCAGATTTTTCCCTGAACAGGAAACAGAGAGGTCTTTTGTTTTACTTCATCTGTGTCTGGTACACAAAGTTTTGACCCTACAGCTTCACAGTAAAATGTAAATGCGACAAGCATTTTGTTAGTCAACCTTATTAACCCTTTAAGTGCCAATGGTGATCAACATCAATTTTCTCCTAATGTTATCCATACACTGTCAAGAGATGTGGTTATGAGGATTGATAAAATGATCACCAAAGTGAAATTGCATTGATCTTTTATCAAATTTTCTCAACACCTTCTTTAAAGAAATGTATGGAGGTCAGTTTGGAGAATTTGTATGTGAATATTGGGGCTTAAAAGGTTAAGACATTAAATTTCATACTTAAAAATATTCTATAGATAGATAGATAGATAACTTTATTTCACCTCGGGTTGATGAGGCTGATTAGGCCTCTAGCAAGATTATGCTAATTTGCCGAGAAAAAAAAAATAAATAAAATAAAAAAAAAACAAAAATAAATAAATGAAATTAAAAACATTACAAATATATAAATTAGCTAAGTCTAGTTTACATTAGTAAAATTTACATAGATCTGACTGCAATCTTGAAATCTTTAAGTGATTTCATAGAACGTAGTCTATCAGGAAGAGAATTCCAAGCTTTTGGAGCAGTGAAGGCGACAGACTTAGTTCCATAACGGGTGGTGTTAACATTTGGGATGACGAGCTTGTTGGTGCCTCTAAGATTCTTAATGTTCTCACGAATAATAAACGAGTCACTTAAATATGTAGGAAGAAGATTGTTGACAGCTTTAAAAACTAAGATTAACATATCTTGTATACGTCAATCAGCTAGAGTGTAACTAGTCCCTTCAGTTGATTCCCCAGCATATGTAGACGATCGGTCACTATAGATGTACCTTAGAGCTCTCTCATTAAGTTTATCGAGCCTATCACTGTCAGACTTCATACAATTATGCCAGACGGTGGAGCAGTACGTGAAATAGGACATGATGAATGAATTATACAGGCACAATTTAGTTGAAGAAGAAAGCATCTTTTTAAACAGAGGTACAGAGGTTTTCCTTCCTATCAAGAATAATGCTGAAACTTAGCAAACCACTGTTCTTTATTCATCCTGCATAACAAAACATTACTGATAGTTAAGCACAAGATAGAGACACAGACCAAAGCAAAATAATTTCTCTCACTTTCTTCACGTTTGCCTGGTACTTGATCACATCCTACCCTTAGAACTTGGCTCAATAATTTGGTACACGGGCTATGGGATTATTTATTGATACTATGATTGGATTTGGTGGCAAGAAATTTTTCTTTGTACCCTGAAAAGTGATTAGCCTGTAATCACTTTTCAATTTCTGGATTATACTATTACCATTATTAATGACAGTTAATTGTCTTACAGTTTGTACTTTGTTTATCACCTAGACCTAGAGTAATCAAAATATGGAGAAAATAGTTAAAAAAAGAAGTACAAAAAATTAAATAATTGAAATAACATGAAGTCAAACTCCAAGCAGTGTGTATAAATTCATTAGTGTGCTATTTTGGAAACCTCACATGTATGAGTCAATAAATTGCACTTAAAAGTTAGTTACAATAAATCACAACATTGATTTACATTCCACGTGATACAGAGTGTAGGCACATCTAAGAGATGAGGCAAGCATTTCACCTTCAGGTTCAAGACTCTACGTTTTGTAAGAGGGGGATCCCAGGGTTGTCCAGAAAAAAATAAGTAGAAGGAAAAAACATAAAGTTGGCAGCAACTAAGGTGCATCTTTTTTAGCGTAGCACAACTGTGTTTCTAAGTGACTATCACAGTCATAAACTGCTGAAAATACTGTCAGCCACCTTAAACTATTTTCACACCAAACTTTCGTTAATAGCAGTTTGCTTTTTTGCTAAATACCCTTGCAACATGGAACTTGACCTTTCACAACCTCTACTTAAAGGATGGTAAAAAAATAATGCCCTTCCTCTTAGGGCCTGGCTGAATCCTCAAACAATGGTTAAGTTTATCCAAGGGGTTTTTTTAAGTAGCAAGTGATTGAAGAATAAAAAGAAATATTGAGCCTTGACTCAAAGATCCAGTTGTGATGACTCAAAATAATTATCTAATCAATTTGTGGGAAGTTAAATAAAGTCATGGATAGAAATTAAAATTCTGAACAAGCAATAATCAACCTCTCAGGAACCAGGTCCAGCAAAACTTCTACACAGCAGGAAGATAAGGAAAGCCTCCCCCATGACCCTTATTAGTTTCTCCAGGTGTTTATCACTTTAGATAACAGAGAAGGACAGACTGGGAATAAGCCCATTTAGTATATACTAAAACAGTGGATGGTGTTTTTCGCGAGCTCTGATTGGCCACTCAATCAGTGAATATCCAGGGCTATTTATTGATTCACCGCCAGTTCCTCCTAGCAAGCGACGCCAAACTCATGTAAGTTGCGAGCAAAATGCCTTCCCGGTTTGCTGCCATAACAAACAAAGAAATTTCACAGATAACCAAGCAAGCTGTTCCCGAAATACATTAAGAAGGTGACAAAGTTCGGTTTGGAACTTTTAACATGTAAAGCTTTGTCTTTTTGACTTGAATTTATTGATGAAACTGGTGAAGAAGTGTTTTGTTTACAAACGCAAATTTAGCTTAAGCCAGTTGCGTTACTTTATTTAGTTGACTTGTTCATATATAAGCTTACAACTAAATTTAATAATCTTTTTACAGAATGTTTCTAAATACAAAAAGAATTTAAGAAATTTCCCTGTAAGAGCTAAACAAATGCCTTCAAAAGTTTTATTTGTTGGCAAGAAAAAGTGACGGCCACAGCACTTCGATCATTGCGTGCCAAAATTGTAATCATTGGCATTGAACAGAAATGAGTTAAAAATCATCATTTTTGTGCTCAATTATTATCTCACTGTTTTAGTATGTATTATTCACCTCAGTGTCGGTGGCTAGTGGTTGATATTTACCTTGCTGCTTTGCATTGTGGTAAATGTCCACCACTAACCACCTCCACTTCCATGAATAATTGTTATTTAAGCTTCACTTGACTGATTACACCCTTGCATGCTAGAGAAAATGACTAATTCCCTGAAAAAGACAACTGTTGGTTTTTAAGTGATTTAGTAACTTTCTTCATCTGACTTTTCATCCATTTCCATGCTCATATCATTATCCTGTTTCACTTCTACACGTGCAGCCTCTAAAGTGAGCTGTTCAAGAGTTTCACCAAGCATGTGAACACTAAATGTGTCCTCTCGCTGAATGCCGACTGCCTTGTGAAAGTAGCCAATAGCTTCATGATGATTTCCTAGAAGACTATAAACAAATCCTATAGCAGAGTAGGTGGATGCTTTGTTTGGAACTAAAATGAGAGCCTGTTTATGATACTGCAAAGCTTCTTGGTATCGCTCCAGTTTGCGGCAAGCATGGCCCAGGTTATTGAGCAAAGTTTCCCAGGTTTCTGACAGGGCCTCTCCACTGTTACCCTGTGCTTTCTGGAGAGCTTCTTTGAAATACTTCTCAGCAGCAACATAATCTCCATTTTGGAAAGCAATCACCCCCATTTCCTGTTTAACAAATGGATCATCTGGTGAAAGAGCCAAGGCCTGCAGAAAGAACCTTTCAGCCAGCTTAGCATTATTGGTCTTGCCATACTCAAGGCCAATGTACAGAAGTGGCAAATGACATCGAGGCATCAACTTGGAAGCAATGAAGTATGCTGCCATTGCCTGGTCGTGCTCACCTTCTGCAGCAAAAGAATGACCGAAGGCAAGCCATGCTGGGCCATAAACCCGTTCCAGACTTGTAGCTTTGCTAAAATACCTGCGCGCCTGTTCGTACTTTTCAATGACATAGTAATAGCAGCCAACAGCATACCAAGCCACTGCCCTCTGTGGATAGTTGTCAACCAATTTATGTCCTAGGAAGAACAGCTCATTCGTTTTCTTTAACTCCACCAGGCATGTAATATGAATGGGTAAACAAGCCTCGTGATAAGGATCTGAACGGAGGACGGCAGAGGTCATCTTGAATGAAAGACTGCAACTGTAATTGTAAAAATGCCGCTCTGCCATTGCAGTAACTATGTCGAGGTTGTCGTTCAGACTTTCCAGGCCAGATGGAAGTTTGGGATCAATTGGCTTGTTATACTTCTTTGTTTTGCTCTCATATAAGAATTTTAGAAGGTCAACTTCTTCAGGCATGCACTGCTCTGAGAAGGGAAGAGAAATCAAAAGCGATCTTTCTTCCTTTTCAGTTAGCATGTGATGTGAAACAAGGAGATCAAACGCTTCAAAGCAATGCACGTCACTTCTGAGAGCGTCTTTGTAAGACTCTGTAGCCAAACTTCGGTTGTCCATTGCTTCATAAACCATGCCTTTTAGCAAGCAAACAGCACTTTCCAGTTTTTTTGTTCCTCCAACAAAGCTTAACTCTGTTGGAAGTTCTTTCTCTCCCGACTCTTTTTGCTCCGTTTCTAGAATCTCTAACGCTTCTTGCCACTGCTTCAGCTCAGCATGACATTTTGCAGCCAGATAACGACAGGCCAAGTTCGTCTGTACAACTCCTCTGCTCTTTAAGGAATGAGCGGCCCTTTGGAACTGGCCAGTCAAAAACAGTGTTTGGGCGAACCAGTAGACGTCTTGTATGTCTCCATTAGATAAGGAAACGGCTTTATCTGCCCAAAATAACGCTGTTTTATACAGATGCAGGTCGATATATTGACGAACGAGGTTTCGAAGCTGAGAAATATCAACCTTCCCGCCAGACGCCATCTTGGATTTTGTGAGAAAACCGCTTTCCTGTTGCAAAATATAATCTTGAGGGAGTAGGATAGGATATCAAAAATTAATTTTAAAAAATGAGGAAGCTTTTTATGGGTTGTTTTACAGAACTCTAAGCTTATGATATTGATTTTTCTTGGGAAATATAATATCAAATAATATTTACGTCATATTCAGGTTATTAGTCTTGTTTTCCAAAGAAACAAATGTTAGCGCCGATATGATTCCGCCCCTCCCCTGACGGTAATTACGTCACTCCGACACCCGCGAGAAGTGGTAAAATGGCCGATTATTGATATCTGATGCAGCGCGTGTTTAGAAGTCTTTCCTCTATTTTTCTGTATTACTTCGTCGGATACCTTCTTGCAAGACACGTGTTGTTTGAGTACGGCCTAGGGATGTAGTTGCCTTGGACGTTCCTTAACTTGCACGTAACATTTCTGCAAACATGTCTTCGGGAGCAGACAAGGCAGTGAAGAGCAAAGGAAAAGCGCCAGCAAAGCCCGCAAAAACTAAATCAACGAAAGGTCGGTACAACTCAACCTTTTAATGTTTGATTTGATTTCTTTTGTTTTTAGACGATAATAAACTAAGCCATTTGTGGGTTAGAATATAGCTTGATTATCTCAGAGACCTTTTTCCTTTTAGTTTTATCAAATATTTTATTAAGAGATTGTCCTGCATATTTCCACTCGAACCATCGATATGCTTATTTCAAGTACGAAACCGATTTGTTTTGTTCATCGTGTCAAGTCACAACTGTTGCCTTTTTGTTCTATTATCTAGTTGACAATTGACGCTTTTTCTTTTTGCCTTCATCATGTTCAGCAAAGGAAGTTTCGACGAACGATCAGCGATTTCGTGGGGATGGTATGAAGTTTAAGTGCAAGGTTTGTTCCATGTTAGAAGACTTGAACTTAGATCTTCCTTGTTTTTTTAAGTATGAATTATCTTCTTCCCTATGGTCTTAAGTTCCCGAGGTTCCTGTTGGTTTTTTTGGAGGTAGATTGCATTTCTAACAGACACCAAAAACATGTTTTGAAAATAATGGGAGGTATATATATAAACATCACCACCTTCATGGTGTAATGTAAGCTTACGTTTCCAAGGACGTTACCGTATGGTTTGATCTCCAGATTATTGGAACTGCAGATGTGGCTAGTGCAAGGGGGGACTCCATGTGTGCGGAAGCAATCAAGAGACTTAAGGTACGTCGCCGGTAATTACTTTTCAATAAAACACCTCTAAACTTGTTTATAAAACATGAGACCCGGTGTTTTAAAAACAGATGCTTTGTCAATTCATAATGTGATGTGCGGTTATGTTAGTAACAGCAAATTTCACGTTCCTTATGAAAAAAATATAGATATTTCATCCCCTATGACCCTGTCTCTTTGACATAATTGGATAATAGGATTTGGTAAGTACTGTAAAATGTTAGCTTTCTAGCCAAGGAAAGAGGCTTATATATGGAAACGGGTGCTCAGTTTTAGTCTACAGTCAAAGACTTAGAAATTAATTGGTTTATTCTGAACTGTCAGTAAACCTAAATGAATAATAATGAAATCTACATGAACTTGCCAATTCTTCAACATACACATTATTTTAATCCATACAATTATTTATTTTCTATAATAACTTGCACTTAATGTAAGAGTCTTAATATTATTAACTCTAACCCAGGGCTCAAAATTAATGTTTTGGATGTGTAACCTTTCGGGTTAGTTGGCATAAATAATTATTTTACTAACCAAATTGTAAAATTTATTATCCAAGAATCCATTGTTAAACTTACAATAAGTTAACTTTGGAAAATTGTGCTAGTAAATGGGGCAAACTTATGGATGGATTGGTTCAAAACATTGCTTGTTTAGACTCGTCGAAATGTAACCAAGTGAATGTCTTTTGCAATTCTTTGCGGAAAGTTCCTCCGTTTTGATTTTATTTTAATTTGTATCGCTTCAGGAAACCTTCCATAGTGTTTGAAACTGCACTTGTTCTTTGTTGGTTTTCTAGATCTTCCATTTCCTCTTCATAAATTTTGGGTGGTGACTATTAATTATCTCAGTGAAAAACTATCAGAGGATCTTTGCATGTGATCTGTATAATAAGAAGGCTACACAAACAAGTCACTTCCAAATAATGCAAAAAAACAAGAAGGTGGATGTATATAAAGGTTGTGTCCAGATCTCCCCATCCAACAAAAGCCTGGTCACCTTCAGTCACCTTAAAGAGTTTCGTGAAGTGTGCATTTATGTTCATTTGCAGAACTTTTTACTAACCATGACAGGTTACTTCGGCACATTTTTAGTAACCAAATGTTGAAAACTACAAGTCCTGTAACCCAAGTTGCTCTCTTTCTGTTTGTTTATAGGGGATGGGGATAGGCCCCCCCAGGGGGGAGGGGTACTTTAGGAATTTCTGGGTGGGGATGTGCCGCTGGGACCCTGGAACCCTTAACCTATACTAGAGCTAGTTCAGCTAAATTTTGCTGCCCTATACTAGAGTAAACTCCCCAAATCCCCCCTATCCTAGATTAGCTGTTTCCCTACTCTAGATAAAATCTTTAACCAATTGATCAGTTTCGTGGAAAATGATATCCTATTCTAGACCCAAACGCTCTGATTTATATACCGTATCCCAGAGTAAACTGCTTGAAAACCATACCCTTCACAGCGGCACATACCTATGTAGCCCATATATGGCAGTACCCCCCCCCCCCCTGGGGAATAGGCATGGCTTGAAGTGGGGAACTCAACAAGTAGTGTCAAATCCCACTGTGACCGAATCAAAACAACAATCATTCATCTTATTTCTGTACTTTTTTCAAAACGCCCTTTTTTCCAGGCACAAGCATTAAAGTCACACAAAGAGAGTGGTGAACACAAGCAGAAGATTATACTGTACATCAATCTGAAAGGGATCAGAATAATGGATGAGAGAACTCTGGTGAATTAAAATGCTTCAATGTTTAAGTGTACAAATACCCCAGGGGTACCCCATTCTCTCTCTTCATGACCAGTGGTTTTGTTACCTCTGCGTCCTGTGTCCGTGACTCATAAAATCCCCCGAGATGCAAAATAGAGCGATTTTCGTATGACCTTGAAATGAAAACGAGCGAACAAAACAGAAACAACAAACGAATGGAAATAGAGCGATTTGATTGGTTTATCGAACAGATACAAACGTGTGTGGCTTTTGGTTGATTAAGCAAACGCTCGCGTAAAAAAACTTCATGCCCGAGAACTTTCTAGAAATCAGTGGATCCTTCGCTTTGACGTCATACTGCAACACGATTGGCCAATCGAAAAATACCTTCTCCATACTAGGGTTTTCTTTGGCAGGAAAACGAAGAGTCCATGTTTTGATCTTTTCATCCATTGGCTTATGAAACAGATGACGAACACTTGCCGAAACCATTTTTCAAGGTGATATGAAAATTGCTCTAATAATTCATGGCATGTGTCCCATAGGATGCAAAGAACGGTCGATCAATTTGAAGACTTTTTGGTAGAATATCCTGATCGCCTGATTTCTGTGACTTTTGTTTAAAAGATGCATATTTATGTTAGTCTTATAGTGTGCTTTAAATGTGTAGGAGGACTATATTTTAATTTCAGTAAACTGTAATAAAGAGTTTTGGCATCTGTGCCCAGATTAACCGTCTGGTTGCATAAAGGCCCAAGCATGACTCCTTGTATTTTTGGACTGGGACTCATGATTTTTCAGAAGATGAGTCCAAGGAGTCACCATAACTGTTTGTAACAAAATCATTGCATCACCCAGTCCTCAGCCCCATACATGGGGAATCTATCAACTCATTACTCAAGTCATTGCTTTAACCCGTTAAGCCCTAAGAGTGATCAGTGTCAAATTTCTCCTTGTAATATCACTGCTTTATAAAACACAGTAGTCATGAGAATTGAGGACAAGATCACACAAGATGGATCTAATTGATACTTCAACAAATTCTCCCCACTTCTTCTATTGAAAATGTATAGGGACAACAAATGAGAATTTGAATTTTAATGTTAGGGTTTAAAGGGTTAACAGTGGACAGTGGTATTGTTTCAATTTACTTAAGCTCTTGGGTACCCATCGAGTCCTCACATTTCGGCAAATATACTTGCTGGATTTCATGGGTTATAGCTTCTGATGAACAATGGTCTCCAATGGATAAATCTCTATCCAGCAGATAACACAATTATGTTTTCCTTTAAAATAATACTTATGCCCTAAATAGTGATTTAACCAGTAGATATTACTATCCAATTTTTGAACAACCAGGTGGTTGAGGTGGAGACAAAAATATCTTGGCTTTTAAGGGAGGTGTTTTAAAAACAGTTGGCTGTCATTAATTAAAAGTGTTTATGACATCATTTGTTTATTGTTATGTATGATCTCTTATAGAAAGTGCAGTATGAACATCCCATCAATAAGATATCATTCATAACCCATGACTCAGAGGACAAAAGAATATTTGGTTATGTTTGCAGTCAAGCTTGTGCCACTGGACATAAGATATATGCCATTAAATCTGAAAAACCTGTAAGTAAATAGATACCTCTGTGAATGGGCCCTTTGCAGCTAGCCATTCATGTGGTGCAAAACCGCCTTGCTGGAGAGCAAAAGTCGCACTGGGACAATTAACGACAAATAAAAGGCATACATTAATTTTAAATGGTAGTTTCCTTTGTTTGTCTTGTCCCAGTGCAAGTTTTGCTCTCCAGCATAGCAGTTTTGTACCATGTAATTAATGGCTAGCTGCCACAGGCCTACTGTGGCTTTTTCTTTCACACCATCAAAAACCAAAATGAAAACCAATCCAATATAATGAATGACACCAAAGCCAAAAACAGGCCATTTCCATGTTCCAAAACCTTCACTTTCCATTTGAGGCCAAGTAGAATAACCTTCTTGTGAAAATGACTTTCATCGTTGAATGTGATCAGGAGTTATTTTCATATCAAAGACTTTGTACTTTCCCTTAGAGATGTGAACTACATTATATTTCGAAGTCTTCGGTGTGTACAGTTTACCACTGTCAAGTTATTGGGATGTAAAAATATCACTCAGAAATTTGAGATGCCGTAATTTTGTTCCCCTCATGAGAGACGCTTTGATAGCAGTTAAAAAACAATATTCTGCCAGGTGCTTTTTTTTCTGCAGTACAGTCTTTTTCCTTTCAGTTTCAGAAGTCGCATAACCAACCAGGGCTTTCCTCAAGGGCAGGGGATCAATGACTTTCCCTGGCTATTACGAACGTGACCCCTGTCTACTTTACTAGGAAAAAAGAAGAAAAAAAGAACCAAACAATATCTGTAGCAGTTTGATTCGCCGCCTACTTGAATCATTTACTTGGCAACTTGCAATTTTAATGACAGCCCTGACAAGTTTTCTTTGATTCATGTGTAATTCCAGAAAATATCCAATTAACCTATCCAGTTGAAAGGGGTAACTGAAAACTCCAAGGAGAATGGGGTTGGGCAAGGCAAAATTTTGTAAAGGAAAGTATGAATGAAAAGTATAATTTTTAGGGGTAAGATTAGGGCGGTTAGCGTGCTGGACTGGCAATCAGAGGACCCCAAGTTTAAGCCCTGCCCTGACTAACAGCTGGATATTTAATAATAATTATCCTTCGAGCCCAAATGGGCTCTGACTCATTAGCCCATGTGGCTGAAGGCTGAATGGTCTATTGACTCATAGGCCATGAGGGCGAGAGGAATAACTGTTTTAGTAAAATCCAACTAGTTGGTCAAAAATATCGAGACAAAACAACTTTAGCTAGCAAAACGCTATTCAGCTGCCATTGTTTTGGTTTTCAAAGCCGGCGCTTTTCGCTACTAGTGGGCTATAACATAATTATAGCCTAGTAGTAGCTCAACCAATCAGAATGCAACATTGATAATATACCACTAGTTCGATTTTATTAAGTTCTTGGTAGTTCCAAGTGCAAAGCCATGCTCGTAATAGCCAACTTCTTTGGCTCAGGGGTTTCATTAAAAGCTGGGGCCTGGGTACCAGCAGCAGTGTCCTATAAGCACAGTACCTACCTTCAAGCCAAATAAAAAAGTCAATTCTTAAAATTACTTTCCAACTTTCCTCTCCTACTTGACCTTTTGCACCCTTGTAGTTTAAAAAAAATTTTTGAAGTCCTGGCCTCAGGCCAGTTAGAAATCCTTACTTGTTCTGTTTATCTCAATTATTGTTTGTTTGCCATGCTGTAATTTTCTGTTTTATTAGCAGTAAATGATTAACATTGTAAAGTCAATTTTTTCAACCTTCCTTGGGGGAGTGTGGATATTTCCTGGAGCAACATAATACTTATTCTTTGTACATAACTTGGTGAAGTATTGTATGATTTTACTGTGCAGGCTGGAGCTGTAACAGGAACCTTGTATGAACTGTTCCAAATTGTATTCAAACTGAGACAAGAAGCTGGATTATCCAAAAGGGTTCAAAATGCAGCCAATAATTCATCCCAGGTGTCAAATGGTAAGGAATTATCGGTGATCGTAGGGTGTAGTAGATTGTCATAAAGTCGAAGGGAAAATCTTGATGCAGACAGGTCAGCACTCATTAACATCCGTCGAAAGGCCGTTGGACACCATATGAAGTTTACACAAGGTAGATTAAAGTACACATAGCAGCAAGCCCAACCCAAAAAAGGAACCTAACCAGTTTCGAAACAGTGCTTAACCCTAATCAGTAAAGGCAGTGCTTAACCATAATCAGTTAAGGTGGTGCTTAACCCTAATCTGTAAAAGGCAGTGCTTAACCGGCTAATCCAAAACGATAAGGAATACTACTTTGTGTAAACTTCATAAGGTGTCCAAGGGCCTTTCGACAGATGTTAAAAAGTGCTGACCATGCAGACAAGACTGCTCAGGGTTTGCCTTTTCAGCCAGTGACTGGCGACTTTTGCCAGATGTGAAGAGGCTAGTCGCCAGTAACTAAGCAAAGCCTTGGAGTCTTTGGCGCTTAAATGGGCCTTGTGCATAAAGATTGTCTCCTCCTGTGAAAAGAAATTCACCTGCTGCTCAATTTGAACAGGAAAACCCTTCTGCTTACTGTTTAAAAAAAACCATCCAGTTAAAAATCTGAAGCATAAACATTTATTTACAATGTTAAATTGACCTTGTGAGAAAAGGACAAACTACAGAGTTTATCCAAACCAGCTGGAGAGATGCAGTGCTTCAAACAACAGACATATTTCTTGAATTTTTCAAGTAGAATGGTGTGGACCATTTAATTTTCCATATTTCATTTCTGATAATACTTGAGTTTGAAATCAGAAGGTCCTTTAAAGGTGGGTAATCCTATAAATAAAGCTTTAGTATGCACATATTTACTCCTGTGCAGTCAAGTCTGTTAACCCATTCGCCCTGAGCCACCCATAACTGCCCATGCAGATCCGCGTCCCTTCTACCACTTGTGATGTCATCAGTTTTAATGTTCAAGGACAACTTTTTCCGCTAATGTGTGCAGAGTGAAGTTATCTTTCAAACCATACCAGAATGAGCACAATTCAGTCAAGGATACTGGAGAAAAAGGCAAAAAACCATGTAACATTAACCTGAAAATTGCCATGAAAATCTTGTTCCACTACCCACCCACCTTTCCTTTTGCCTAATCCCAAGATCCTAAAAGCTTTCCTACAAAGTTTTGCCACCAAAATGAAGCCTAGTAAATGCCCAGCAAAAGTGAAAAGAAAGGGTAGGAGAGAAAACAAAAAGTAAAGAAGATCTTGAAATTTTGCTTAATTCTGTGCATGCCCGAACTTCACAAGCTGATATTTTGCATTTGGATCAGAAGGCCACAAAGTGTTAACCTACAAACGGCTTTGTGGTAAGTTTGACCTATTTATAGCACGACAGTGACCAGAAAACCACTCGACTAGCTTCAAAATGTGTTTTTTGGCAAAATCTCCAGGGGCGAATTGGTTAAAGAGTGAAGAAATTTCAGACTCCAGCAGGACATTAATGAACAGTGTAGGAAAAAATTGGGCATTGTGTAAAAGGAGCCAAGTGTTAAATTACTGAGGTTTTTGTCTACAGAGATGGTGGATATAGGCACAGGCACACGTCACAGGCACTGACCACAAAACATAATTAAATTAATAGTCTATGAAATGAATTAACTTCAAGCTAAACTCTGATTAGGTTTATTTTTTGTCTTTTCTGTTAAATCTAGGTCCACAGCCTGGTAACTCTCCTGGTTCTGATGGAATCTATGAGGTAAATATCTATAATTATTGGAATCTTTTTAACCTTCTCAGGGCGCAAAGAAAGTCAGTTTTACAGCCTTCCATTCAGGCAAGCTGTAGCTAGCATGTACTAGCCCACAAGTCATTTCAGCTAGTCCCAAAACCCTTTTTGATTAGCAGGATTGATTACAATCCTTCTGTAATTTGAATTTGCCCCAAAAACAGCACTTGCCTGTCGGGCAAGTTAATAACAAAAATCATTGGTATAGCCCGATAGCAAAATCCACTAGCCCCAGGCTTTCGGACACGACTTTCTTTGCACGCTTCCCTTTGAAAAAATATAAGGAAGAATTTCATTGTTGAAGTCAGGAGAAAAAGTTCATTATTTTTGTTCAAAAACTTGTCTTCTTGGCTGTTACTGTAAAGTAATTTGTAGTTTAAAGGTCATTCCATTTGTACAAATAATAATGAAAACCATCCTTATGTCTAATCTGTCTTGATTTTAGGTGCCATATAAAAATGGAAATAACAAACATGCGAACCCTAGCCCTCAAATTGATCATGAATATGCTGAGCCAGTACAACCCCCTTCAAGAAAAGATCCTCATTATAAAGTAAGACAATTATTTTAATGCCCTTAAGGATGTGCTCTTTGATCTATTGCAAATTTCCAAATTTCATTTTGAATAGTGCTGAAAAACAAACAGTAGAGTCTGAAATTACTGCTGTCATGTCATGCTGATACCTCACCTCTGCAATAAATGTAGGTACATGCCAGGGGCTCCTAGATAATAAATTTATACCTGCGTACCTGCATACCTGCGTACCTTTTTTATAAGGGGTAAAAATTTTTCCCAAGAGCATGAGGATTTCTTTAGAGTAGTCAGCCATATCCAAAGATCCAAAGATTTCTAATGACTCAATTCCAGTTTATTTTTCATCTAAAATCAAAGATGTAGGGGAAAATGCAATTACATGATCTCTTCTTTTCTCACAGTGGTTTGAGTTAATTTTACAGGGTTGTCACTAAGGACCAGAGGCCAGGGATTTCCCCCAGCAGGAAACCAAAAAAAATCCAAAAGAATGTCGTAGTGATTTAATTCATCACCTACTGATTGTGTATACCCAACAACTTGAAGTTGACCGTGCACAACGTTCGATTAGCATTCCTATGGTTTTGAAGTTATTGGCCAATAGAAAAATTGCATTAGTTTATTCAGTCATAATTTGTGAACAGAAAACAAAGGATTGTGCACGGTCAGGTAGCTTCCAACATGACCTACAGCACCATTGTTTTCAACTTACATTTGATGTTTGCTGGGTTTCCTAACCAGTATCCTCTACTAACTATGGTCTGATAAAGGTTTTATAGCTTTCCACTAGCCATGAACTGGCATCACATCAAAGTTTTTGATGTGCTGGCATCCTCCTTATGTGTGACTGCTCAGAAGTATATCCTTGCTTGGTTTTTCTTATGTTTAATATCCAGCAAATGTTTTTTGATTAGGTTCCAAACAGTCTGCCTCTACCTGCTACACCATCTTCTCAGACAAAACAAAACAAAAGAGAAGATGTTGAGGAGAAAGAGATGACAGCATCAACACATGTCTCTAATCAATCTACCCAGTTAAGCCAATCAAAAAGCTTTGACAAGGTTTGCTTCTATGCTTTGTACATTTGTGTGAATGTATGCTCTTGGCATTTTATTTCTTGGTACTTTCCCACGTGTTTGCTGAAGTCAGTTTATTTCATTTCCATTACAAGTCAGTGTGGATAAGTGTAGAGAGTTTTTAATTTGAGTGGCCACACAATAGATTTCTGCCAAACTGGAATTTAAAACTTCTGGTACCAGTTATATCTTTATAGTTTTATTGACTCTGGGGTTTGTGGTTATTGCTTGCAGGAGCCAGATCAAGTGTCGCAAGCGTCCATTCCAGACTCACCATTCCCAAGACATGACAGTACTTCCAACATGGCATTCTTTGGATCTTCAGTTTTCGATGCAACTCTAGGTGAATCAGGAATGGCAGACACTGTGTCGGTAGCATCATCAGCTGATGTATCAATGCTTAGGACTGGGTCTGTCTCGTCTGGATCGTCTGAGACTCAGAGTGTGCACTCCCGCAGTGATTCAATGGTAAACCAAGCAGCAAACAATGAAGGGCCTCAAGTGGGGTTTGCCACCTCTTTTGACAGCAACAGTGATGCTGGGTCTACCTCGGACGTTAAGACCACTGATGAGGATTCAACCCAGACCCAAGCGCAAGGAAATTTCTCCATTTCTTTTCCATCATTTGGGGACAAAGAAAAATCAGAGATATCAACAGATCAAGAGACATCTTTTAGTAATGTTGATCCATTTGCATCATCAGCTGCTGACAATGAAAGAACTCAACCAGTCGCTGGTGGAGGTTTCTTCACAGAGTCGTTTGCATCATTTGATACAGCATTTGGTAACTTTGAGACCAAGGATGATAATGTGGAGAAACAAGAAAGTAGTGAATCTTCAAGTGATCCCTTTGCACCATCAAGTGGCACCCAAGAAAAGGACAAAGTTTATGAAAATGTGGAGATTTTTGCTTCAAAAACCAATTTTGAGGCAGCATTTTCTTCAGAGCCATTTTCCGTGTCAAAGGAAAGCACTGATGTTGTTTCAGATGTCAGTGAAGTTGCCTCAGATGAAAAACCCTTTGACGAAAAAAGTCAGTCGGTTGCAAACACTGATGTGAGTTTCTCGTGGGATAATGCATTTACAGAGGTGGAAAACAAATCAAAACCAGGTGCAACAGAGAGTTCTGCCTCATCAGAGCAACAGTTTTCATGGGCAGAAGATTTTGCTTCAGATGATGGAGATATTAAAGCTAAAACAGACCCAAATACTGCAGCATCATTTTCTTGGGACGATGCTTTTGGAGGGGCTGCTCCGACAGATAAAGAATCTACATGGGATGATGCTTTTGGTAGAAAAACGAAAGACGGCAGTAACTCTTTGTTTGACTCATCGCCATTTGGTGATGTGTTTACATCATCAACAGAAGATTCATCTGGTGATAAGCAGAGAGGTTCTGAAGATAATCTGGAATCAGTGCCAGAGTCAACTATTCCTAATAATTCTTCATTTTTCGATGATTCATCATTTGCTCCTCCCTCATCTTCTCAAAGTAATGAAGGTGTTTTAGCTAATGAAAGAGTCAAGGAAGATCTTGCATTTTCAAACGACCCATTCGAAGAGTTCAACATTGGCACGCAGCCTGTGGCAGATCTCAAGAAGACTGCACCAGATGGGAATGCTATCAGTTTTGAGTCAGAAGTAAACACTCCTGATCAGGATTCTGCTGCAAAGGAAGTTGTATCAAACATAGGATCTTTTGAAATAAATCCAAAAGAAACAGTTGTTGCTGTGGGCACGAGTGAAACAGTAATACAGTTAAATAATCGAGTTCCTGAGTCTGTTATAGAAGATAACTCATCAGAAGAAGGTGATGATGATCAGATGAAGGAGGAAAGACCATCTGATGTCCAGGTTCTAGAGGCAAAGCTATCAATATTGCAGAGGCCTATTTCACCAAGCTCGCCACCCCCTCTTCCACCACGCCCTGTTGTCTCAGCACCTCCCCTCCCGGCCAGACCACCAAGCTCCAATTCTACAGGAATGTCTCCTGTGGGCCCATGTGTGTCCACAGGGTCCCCAACACCAAACTCTGCACAGCAAGGAAAGACAGGGAGTGCTAAGAAAAAGCCACCTCCGCCTCCACCAAGAGTGGATTTAAATGAACAATCTTCAGTAGATCCTTCCAATCAGAAAGGAGCTTTTCCTGATCCTTTTGGTTCAGACTTGTTTGATGACAAATTTGACAAAGGCATGGGGACAGCTGGACAAGAGAGAGACATTGACTGGACAGCCTCATGGCCAAGTGCACCAGAACTACCCCCAAAAGAGAAAACTGAGGACCCATTCAATGACAGCTTTTTTACAGACTTTGATTTCCCACAAAATACAGCAAATAACACATCATCCAAAGATAACTTGGATCCCTTTGCAACGACAGATCCAACTTCTGAGCCATTTCCATCAGGCTTTGGAAATGAAGACTTGTTTGCAGCATTTACACCTGCAAAAGTGGAGACTGCTTTTGACAATGGGGATCCATTTCAAAATGATATGTCCAATTCCTTTGCAGCATTTACATCAGATGATCCTTTTAGTGATATCAGTGATCCGTTTGCCGACAGAGGAATTTTAAGTGATGATCCATTTGCTGACAGTCCAAGTAAACTGCAAGCTGGTGAATCTCTGACTCTAAATGAGGTTTGTATTGTACAACTACTGTCGATTATCATCTCTGCCAGTAACCTATTCTCTCTTAAAAAGTTACAAGAATTGTCCCTATATTTCTCATCCTCGGTGACCCGGCGGCAATGAGTCGGATCAAGAATAGGGCCAGCGAAAGTTTTAAACATGTGAGAGAGCTCTCTTGTCCTTGTATTTCCACAATCTGTAGTGTCGAAAAACAGTGTCAAAGGGAGGTACATCAATTCAATCTTTTATCTACAGGCTCAAACATTTGATCCACTCTGAAGTTCATGATTAGCTGCACTGATTTTGGAGGGCTGAGCTTCTTTCATTTTTGTCAATTGGGAGGGGGCAGGAGGAGGTGGCTCGGAACAATTTGTGTGGGGTGGGGTGGGGTGTATAAAGGAAGCTGAGAGAAAGGAAAAGCTCCAAGTGTCAGATCCTTAAAGTTGTTATCTGAAATAATTATCACATTTTATTTTATTTTATTGTTAAAAAAACTAACTAAACAGATGTTACCTTGCAATAAGTACTGCAAAAGAGTTGTTATGTAAGTGGTCACATTACAAGATATATTTCTTTTCTGTAATGATATTAATGGCTTGGGAGTGATTGAGCGGAGTGGAAGACCAACACCCACATTCCATTATTATATATTCTTCACTATTGCGTAGTTTAGTCTCAGCACTTGTGTTTGTTGTGGAGTGCTTCTGTAATGAGAAATCAACCTTTGATCCCTACTGGTTTTTTCTGTTTTGCAGAGCTTAGTTGCATCAGACGATGCTGATTCGTTTGCATAACATAAGAATAGTATTTAATAGGTATGTAAAACTTTATTTATTGTTGTTCTAAAAGTACAGCTGTAAGGGATGCCTGCACTTTCAAATTTTCCCATTCCTTTTTCAACAGCCTAAGTGATACTAAAAACTGTAATAATTTACACCCCTTTTAAGTCGACAAACAACCCTGCCCTTTTCATATTATAGTCCCTCCCTGAGGACATTATATGTGTGAGCATTTTTTAATGTTTGTTTAATGATTGTTTTGACAAAAATTGATACTTTCAGTCAAGAAATTAACAACTATTAGCTTTATGTAAATAATATGTTCTAATAATTATTATTAGAACATTTTCTAATCAAAACTGAACCAGTGAACTTTATTTTTAGGATTAAGAGGCTGCAAGATGGTTAAACTTCAGATCCTCTGATAAAAGTAAAAGAAAAACTGGCATTTATTATGGTCAAGTCATAACATAACTTATCCCTAATCAGATGGTATAATACTCCATGATCTACTAGACAGTGACTGGACGTTTGAATTAATAACCAGCTGCCTACATCATTCTTTTGGCTGGAACAATGCAGGCATTCAATAGTTACTCTAGAGTGAGGTCTACTGTTATTTTACACTTGTCAAAATCATCATAGTACCCACCTGTCTAAAAAAACATTCCTGAATAATGGTTTGACTGTGTTTGAAGCACACAACTTTGTTCTAAGAAGTTGTGATGTGTTCGGAAGAGATTTATTATAATTATAACTAATTTGAACTGTTTCAACATTTTTTCTGGGATTAGCCATTTGACATGCTCTTGCAGTTTTGTTGAATGAACAGGCACAAAATCAGAACATAGAGAAAACACCAGCATCTGAGTCACCTACTGGACCTTTGTTGGAGAAGTTTTGCCCAAGGAGTACTGTTATATATTAACCCTTTAAGCCCCAGTATCCACATATAAATTCTCCAAACTGATCTCCATACATTTCCTTAAAGAAGTAGTTGAGAGAATTTGTTCAAAGATCAAAGTATTTTCTCTTGGGTGATCATTTTATTGATTCTCATAACTTATCTCTTTACAGTGTATGGATAATTGTAAGGAGAAAATTGATCTTGGACAATATTGGGACTTAAAGTGTTAAGCAAGGGTTTAATATGTGGCCACTGTCAAAAATAGGTTTTTAAGGACAAGCTGTTTAGTCTGGGATGTGGAAAATAATATGAGTAGTTTGGTCTAGAAAAGTGAATAATTCTTAATGGGAAATAATTTGACAAGTAATATGAAAACTTGTAACTTTCATAATGATATCATTTTTAGTGGAAAGCTGCAGCTGGCCATTAAAGTAAAAGAGTTCCCCAAGTTCCTGGCAGGCTTTTAAAGCTGTTTAGTCTGGGATGTAGAAATTGGATGACTTAATGTAGAAAAATGTATAATTTTTACAAAAAATTGACTAGAAAATGTAACTGTCATATTTGGTATTATTTTTAGTAGAAATCTGGCCATGAAAATTATGGAGTTCCTCGTTAATAGTGCTGTTATCTAGAGAAGGATTACAAGCTAAGTAAAGCTGGACATGGTTCCACTGGCGTAAACTTTAGGTTCAGGGTCACGATGGCAAACACTGACCCAAATTGTCATGCAGTTTGCCCATCATGCAAGATTTGGTGACTATTTGACTCGGCATAATCTCAACATCTCTTGACCGTATTTAGACAATGTTGAGAGCATTTGGCTACAAGGGCTTAATAACAAATTTATATCATGGCAGGGATGTGGTTGAGGTCATTTATATGCAAAAAAAATAGAGTATTAAATTTTGCAAAAGTAATAACAGTGAGGGAGTTTCTGTGATGAGTTGCGCGGGTCACCAATATAAAGACTTGACAGAAACCAGAAACCGCGCTAGAATAGACTCTGGCACCCAGGGTACTCTAGAGTAAAATTAATCATTACCTTGTACCTGCAGTCTCTTGAGGCAGATAAAAAACAACCAACACAAAGATAGACTGAAACTGTGACAGCAACAAAGACAAGTGCAGTCACAACATTTTATAGCAAAATGCTGACAGGGCCATGGCATCCTCTTCAATACTTTAAAACTGGCCTCTTTTTTAAGACTGTTGACCAAGCAGAAGACTTAACAACAGTGACTTAGTTATTTCTAGGAATTTTTTGGGAGGAAGGTCGATGTTGAACAAAACAAATTTGTTCTTATGGTAAAGATTTTCCAAATTGATATACTGTAAAATGCATAAATTTTCTTTACTCATAATATGAAAGTTTCTTGGAGGCTGCATAAGAGTAGAAAATGGAACAAAATAATTTTTAGCCCCTCTTGTTCTTTAGTAATTTGAATCATTTCATTGGCTGGAAAGAAAGTTGATTTTTCCTCTTAAGAGGACATAGATGCATAGATACCGGTTATAAAAAATTATCAACAGTAAACCAGGATGTTGTAAATAATTATGAGTACATTAAAGTGATAAAAATGTGACAACTTCCAAGCAATGTATTATCCTGGCCCCAGTTGTGCAAAAGTTAGATAGTGTTATCCACTAAAGAAATACTATTTCAGTGGATTAGGAATCATAGACAAGCTGCTGGGATCATTAAACGTTTCTGGGAAACGGCCCAGCTACCCATCCCCTAAGCTAACATTTTTACTTAGGGGAGGGGTAGGTGGGCAGTAATTACCAGAAACGTATTATGATCGTTGCACTATCTGCTGGACGGTGATTTATCTGGAATATAGCATTATCCACCTTTTTAATAACTGGGACCTACCAGTAAGGAAATGTGGCATATTATTAAACTAAAACTTAGAACTGAAAATTCATGGCTCAGGATCTTTGATTCTTTATAACGTGTTCGTCTTGACGTACCTCATGACTACCGGATTTATTACGTAAACATTGATTTACGTCATCAATATGAAATTTCTTTCGCTGAGGCACAGATGTTCCTCCTGGCAAAATGTCCCTAGCAGTGAGGAGCAAGGAGAAACGGCTGTATTCGCAGGCTACACGTTCAAACCGTACTTGAAAAAGATAGGGCTATATCTCTTGCTCTGTTCAAAGAGCAGAGAAATCTCTTGCACACTGTGTTCTGTGGGAAGAGAGTTACTAACCTATAGAAAATGACAGGGTGCTTGGCAGTCAAAAACTTTAAAAAATGCCCCTTAAAAGTACCAAACACTCTACCTCATGGGCGTAGCTCAACCCCGGAGAGGTACCTAACAATCAGTTGAGTGACAAGTAGTTACCATCATTTTGTAGCCCATCACCCTGGTTAAGGTAAGGTTGAGGCCTAATCCCGGTTGTTAACCATGAATCTCCCAGGAGTATTGCTACTCCCCCCTGGGGGGCAGGGTTATCCCCAGCAGGAAATCACCATTAACCGTATATACACCTGGGTCCCAGGGTCTCTCTACCGAATGGCATGCTCAGTTTGTAACATGTTGACATCTTCATCCATGTCTTGGTAAACAGCACGTGGCAACTACTTGACCTCCACACAGCTTGACACCTTGACAGGCCCTAAAATTATAGGTACTTTGATAGTACAGCTCCTACGAAGTACCCCTAAAGGGTACAAAATAGTGACCCAGTCATTTTTGCTGGAAAGGACCCTCCCCCAGGTCTGCATTTGACTGTCAACTAGTGTGAACGTAAGATCAGCCTGTGTGCAGACATCTATTTCCTTTGTTGGTGAAATAGGAGACAACTGCATACATACTAGTGTAATAGGGCTGTTATGATACATCAGAAGGTTGTCATTGTAGAGGGCTCTGAGACAGGGCCCATTATAACAACTGCCTGATAAGGGGATCAAACCTAAAGCAGCTTGCGTGAGTGACATCTTTTGTAGTAAACACACATAGCTGCATTCACAATAGCTTCCCTTGCAGATGGGGAGGGGCTACATAATGACAAACTATCTTTACAGAGACATGCTGCCCAAGATTTGATTCACAGACTCAAAGATAAGGTAAGAAGTTTAGTGTTAGGGTTTGAATGATTTAATTATTTAACAATTGCTTCATCATCATGTTCTTGTTGTTCTATGTACAATGTATGAATTTTTTCTTTTTTTTTTCTAGAACTTTTAGTTTACTCTCATGTCACAGGATAGACAATTTTGGATTTATGTACTTTGTTTACAGTACAATCTACTTTGCAACTCTTAAGACAGAGAACAGAACGCAACTAAATAAACTTACTAGGGCTAGGTCATATAGTGAAAGGCAAAAATTTCAATACTGATTTCACTCTACGAATATTAGTAATCAAGCTGACTGAAACATCAACAGAAAAACCACAAAGCCCACACTTGGGCATGAGATAACAGGAAAATGTTAAAACAGAACAAACTCATGTAAAGTTCGAAATGTTTAGTTTTTGGTAGTCTTAAGCACCCCAGATTTACACAATCATATTTTTTTTTTTGAATGCAGACTGCTTTACGGTCTCCTCAATTCTTGCTAACTGCACAGTATGATTAGTGGCGCAGCAAAGACTCCAATACAACTAAAGCTAACGGTGTG
Source organism: Porites divaricata (assembly GCA_038088405.1). Taxonomy (NCBI): domain Eukaryota; kingdom Metazoa; phylum Cnidaria; class Anthozoa; order Scleractinia; family Poritidae; genus Porites; species Porites divaricata. The sequence continues at coordinate 20,297,210 of JBBMOI010000012.1, read as the reverse complement.
GGGTCCTGACCCATAAATTTTAGGGTGAAAATCGAAAAGTGAAAGGTCAAGATACAGATACAATGTGTAAGTCGAAGCCCAATGGTGTGCTCATTATACCCCCTCTCTCGATTGGTGTACATTTTAAGGATATTTAAAGCTACTTAATGCTACACAAAAAGGAACAAGGATTGCATGTCATACCAAAGAATCAACCTTGGGATCTATCATTAGGCAGGCCACACACTAACTGTGTCAATTTTACTAGCACCTAATACTGGGGCCTTTGTACCAAAGGGGTTTGACACTATATCAGGTTTCTGGAGAGAGGGCTATAGGACCTCACTGAAAGAGGATGTAAAAAAAGTACTTTAGTTCACACAAACAGAAAGTGTTTATTAGCAAAGAAATTGAGCTCTCAAGATACTCCTGTCTGCCCTTCCAGTTCTAACACAAGCAAAACTGTTACTCAATACTGGGATTTGTAACACAATTTCATATTTAAGGAAATATACATCTTAATTTTATTCAAGTATCACATATGGAAGGACATGCAATGCGCCATCAGCAGAAGGCATCGTTTCTGTCCAGTCATACCACGTGCCATCAGTCCCATAACGACCAGTTATACCATTTGCTTCTACGTGTACATCTAATAGTAATTCCTTCTGAGTTGGTGATGTTGGCGTTTCTTGATCTCCCACCTCATCTCGTGAGAGTACTTCCTCTGTGCCAGATATATTTCTATCAATTGTTGACTCAACACTTAATTCCCTGGGCACATCTCCAGTTGGGGATTTAGAATTCCATCTGGTGTCTGTGAAATCATTTTTAGAATCCAGTGAAATGTCTACTTCTGTGCTGCCTGACTGGCAATTATTTAATTCAGCTTTAACACTAGCTGACTGGTTTTCCTTATCAAATTCCTCTGTTATGTTGAGACTTGACTGTGAATTAATCCCAGAATCTACAGAAATACTATTACTTTCAGTGCTTTGTGAGTCTGTCATCTGTGGCACTGATGATAAATTTTCTTTGTCTTTGTCCCCTTCCAGGAACATTTGTGACTGGGTTAACTGTGACAAAGAAAATGCACTTTCTGTGTCTCCATCCTGAGATGACTCTGGCAAAGGAGATGAACTACTTTTCTCTTTGTCTAACTGCAAATCAGGAAATGAAGAGGACAAACTACTTGTCTGGCCACCCAGTACTGTATCTTGACCAGAATTGGGAGTCCCAGGGTGGCTTTCAGAATCATCTGATTTTAAAACAACACTTGGTGAATTTTCATTACTTGAACAGCTATTACGTTTCCGTTTCACTCCTCTCTTTTTGCCTTCAAGGATTTTAGATTTTCCTGCTCTTTCAACTGATGGAGATGCTGGTTTTTCACCGTCCCTGATAGTTCCATTAATTTGCGGTGATGATAATCTTCCCCCATTGATTGGAGAATCTGTATTACGTAGCGTCTCAAGATGATTAATTACAAGTTTCTGCCATTTTTTAACAAGTCCTTTGGCCCTTTTAGCTAGTTCTTCATTAGTTGTTTTTTTCCGTAGAAGATTTATTGTTTTCCCTAAACGTGTTTTCTGTGGAAAAAGAAGATTGCAATGACTATTTAACAGCTAGCAAAATGACAATTATTCTTAAATGCCAATGTAGAAAGGAAAACTGACTTAGTAAACATTGCAATATCTCTTCCTTCTAGACAGAGACAATTAAATCTGCTACACTTGGCGAGAACAACACAGTACACAGTACACCTTATCATAAGTGCAGGGTTAATTTTACCTACAGAAAGCATTAAAAAAGACTACATTTACTCTTCTTGTAACAGGTTCTAAATTCATTACATAGCCAAGGTGAAGAGAAACAACATGTGGAAACATTAAAGAAAAAGAACCTCAGCGGTACCTTGAAAACGGTGAAGCAAATTTGTGCGTTGCAATTGACACATTCACTATCGTCGGAATATAAATCTGAGGGGGCGCTATGAATATACTGAAATTACTTTCGCATCTTCTTTTTTTAACATTTTAAAAGAGAACTGTTTGGTCAGATGTACGAGAAGTGTGTAACTTGCATAATTTTACGAAATGAATTCTACGAAAGGCCTACAGCAATAACAAACCTATTATGTCAACAGTTATTTTTCAGCTTTAAAAATATGCACCAAGTAGCAGAACTTTTGTTTTATTAAGCTGAACTATATTTCTATAAAAACGATCTAAAATAAAAAAGGAAACAGTCTGATGTAAAAGGTCAGCATAGAGAGTACATTTCCCGGAATTCGACAATGTAAATTTCACTTTTGTCACTCGACAACGTGAAACCCTTGAAAAAATATCATTTGGCGAAGAGCAGCTTTCTATCGAGGAGACTTTTACTAACGATCGAGAGTGAAAAAATTTATATTTTCCCCCTTTAATCCACTAACAAGACAAAGTTTGTTGCGCTTAAGAGAGTCAGGAACAGTCTGCCACTTGTTTTAATTTTGTCACTGAAGAAAGTTGCTCCGAAACTAACTTAATCACTCTTCTAGTCGGGTTCAAAATTTCAAAGCAATGTAAAGGCACGCTATTTCAAAAAAGTCGTGAGTAATTCCAGAACTAAGATCCACCTTTCTCAAAAGCTAATAAAAAGAAAAACCCGCACGAACTACATGTAGAATCCTTTCACATGCGCTCTTAAACAGCGAACAATGTTAGAGGTTATTTCTCATCCACCTTTACACAACTGAAGTAATTATATTTTTTTCAAGCACTGGATAAATATTAAACAAAGAAGTAGTCATACGAAAGGAAAATCGTATGAAATTCACCTCAAGAGCCTCCTTGGTGATAGGAAGACGCTCTAAGATCGTGACTACCTCCAAAACGGCCGCCATGTCCAAAACCTGAAACAACAACGGATGCAAAAAACAGTTAATTTCTTCACAACTGACGCGTCACATGTGCTGAAAATTAGCTCACATTTCCATCAGCGTCTACAACACGGTCTAGAGTGGTTTTGATTTCTTGTGGCGAGTGCTGCATGGAGTTTCCAAGCGAGAACTTTCACAGCCCTGCCATTCGCCATGCAAGGCAAACCAAGACATGACTACCGACCGACAAGAACACTCAATATATTATGGGATGCTTGACGTCACACCGCACAACTATTTATACTCCGGGAAAGAAACATCGCGGGCTCGTTTTCTATTTCGCTCGTTTCAGATCTCTTTCTGTTAATCTTTACCCAGGAGACCAGAGAATTCTAAGAGTTGGTAAAAAGATTTACTTAGGGGAGTGACGTTTGAGATATGAATCAAAAACCAAACGGTCAGTAAAAACCTTTCTGGTTAAACAATTTATTTTCGGAAAACACTAATTCTGTGTCTAAAAACGAGAAGTCCAAAGACTACTGCAAAGCTGATTCAGAACAATGCGTATTGTTTTTTCATAACAATATTTCGCCGGCTTAAGGCGACAACTATTATGAAACCATTATGCACTAATTCTATTGTCTTCTTTTGTTTATTTGTAGCTATGTTTTGCACCAGTTGTTATTATCTGTTTCACGGTTGAAGTAAAATCACTCTTTAATCGAAACGGCACCTTTGCGATCTCTTAATAATCATCATTTTTCTCTCAAGGGGTTAACAATAGTAATTGCATTGAGTGGAGTCAGAAACCCATAATGGGGTTCTGGTGGAGTGCAATTTGGTCTGAAATCATACGCGTGATTTGAAATCACAAGTATGATTTCAGACCAAAATTGCACGACACGAAGTTCAATTACCATTTTATTACAGCCATTTTGAAATTCAGTCAGTACTAATATTTTATTGATCAAGTATCCGGTTTGTTAAAAAGGCGAAACAAAAAGGCTTTTACTTCTCATTTTGTATCGAAACAGAAATGATGCGATATAGAACAAAAATGGTGCGATTTAAAACAGAAATGATGCGATTTAGAACATGACTGGCGCGATTTGGAACAGATGCGATTTAGGGCAAAAAATGGTGCGATTTGGGAATAAATCACACTGCTGAGAGCCAATCAGATTGCACGGATCGCCAGTGATTTCAAAGTGGATGTAATAAAAGTGGAAATGGCTGGTCGCTTACGACTTTTAAGTAATTTATCAAGCAATTGATAACTTAAATTCATGAGCCAAACAAATAAATTTAAGACAAAGTTTTCTTAGGTGTGCACTTGAACGAGACAAGTGTACAAAGTGAAGAAAGTGTTTGAACAAAGTGTATGAAATGTTTTCACTGCATGCTCTTGAAGGCAACTACCCCCGCAGACTAAAGTTCAGAAAAAAAAAATAATAGAACAAGTGAATCGTAATCAGGGTGAATCGTGACTCAGGATCAATCATTGAGTTCATGAAAAAAACATCATTTAGTTCAGCATGGTTGACTCCGTCGATTTGGCATAACAAGCATCCGCATGTTATTTTCTAGGTCATGTCTTTCTAGATTTCTTGCTGAGCACATTAAAAAAAATCAAGAGAGTGAAACGAACGTTCGGCCGAGGTAAGTTCCAAAACATTTTTATCCCTATAACAGCATTTCATTACGTAATTCCATGACCACAGATGATAACTATATTCGCTCCTTTCGCCATAGCACCTTTAAGATCTTTTATCACCGTTGTGAAAGTTTTTAAACTTTCAGCAGTTTTGAGTCTGCGTATGAAATCATATCATGATCAGATACATGCTGTGTGTATATGAAAGCTATTTACATAGCAGTGACCTTATCCGGCATCAGTTACAATGTTGTTGAGGTTATAGCTACGGGAGGTTGTTTTTTAGCTTAACTTTCGTGATTCTAGATCTGTTCACGAAAACCTTAATGAAGCCCGCATTGATGTGAAACGAAGGTTTGGAGCATGCTTGTTGCGTACTCAATGTTTATGGCACTGTTTCTGCGATGAAAATTGTACCCTTTAGCTTGGGGATTCCTCGGGTGGCACATACAAGAACTTCCAAAAAAATAAACTGAATAGAGATTTCAGAATTTTTATACTTTTATACCAGTAAACAGATTTTCGTATTTTGTTTATTGAGTCATTACATATCAACATCCCAACACGCCAGTAATCGTCTCCGGTACTTGAATCATCACCATCCTTTATATTTGTCGTTTTATGAGAGTAATGATCAATCATATCACCCAACGTCTTTGTGAGGCGTATAAGTATGTAAGTTAAAATTCCATTGAAATTAATATACAAAAAAAAAATACTTATTTGATCGTAAAAATTTTTTCATTACTTCGATCATATTCCGAGGATATGTCCACTAGAGTCTGTTTACTATGAATTGTGCAAATGCACGCACAAACCTGGGCATTTTACAAGTACTCTAACGAAGGTGGTTTACGTACGTCACATGAGGACAAAGCTGAAAACCACACAAATTTTGTAAGAGGCACGTACTCTCGGCTTTAAGACACATCCTAATAGCCGAGGGTACTCTAATAACATGTCGCCATTGCTCGTTGATCTTTAGAAGTAAGTGTAGAAAATTATTATCGTAGTTATTTTCAGTTCAAAAGAAGTTGTCGCAGTACAAGATAGTATCATTCAGCTATTTCCTGAAACCAAAAAAAACAAAACAAAACAGTTTTCATGGCTTTAAAATGCAAAGAAATTTCTATTAAGGAATACTTTGGAGGAATTTTGTAACTATCGAAAATTCAAGGAAACTGACTTAGCTTTAGCCTGCGAAAACAAACGTTTCTTCTGAATCTCGCTTCTCGCCGCTGGCGCGAAACGTCCCCAGAGGCGAGGAGCGAGGAGTAACGGCTATTTTCGCAAGCTAGCTTACTCTGGCTTTTCTTTTTGTAGTACTTTGAAAAAACCTTAAAATACTTCTCTCTCATATCCTTAGATTTGCTATAAAAAAAAGGAAGATTCAAAACAATGAAAGTTTTGCTTTACCATGTTTCCCGTTAAATTATTGATTTCAAGAACTGTAATGGGGACACCGGTGTTTATTTCATCTGTTTGTGTCACAGGGGTAAAAAGATTTCATTCTTTTCATGGTTATTTCACTAAAATCAACAGATGTTAAACATTTATCTATTGCCTTATAGGCGTCAGTGCCTCTAACAAAAAGTGATTGAGGAATTAAGTCCTCAGAACAGTACAATGATGCAAGCCCTCTAATTATCCGTAATTTTAGGATAACATACTTTAAAAGACGGCAGTGCTGTTTCAATGTTGAAACTGTGAAGAAATTGTGGTAAGACGTCCAATGTTATATATGAGGCGTGGGATGCGGAGAAGCCAGGCATGTTAAATTTCATTTGCCGGCGATTGTTGTTTCGAGTGAGTAAAAATGCAAACAAATGCAAATTTGTCCCAATGCAAGGCTCTCGTCCATATGATTTGCGTTCATTCATTCAACTGATGTATGCATTATAAGATGAGGTCACATGGTCTAAAATTCTGAGTAGAAGTTTATAGAATAGAATGACTCTTTGCTTTGTAAGTTTGATAAGAAAAATACATGGAGCCGTTTGGGAGCTTTTGGAGTTTCCAGAATGAAAAACGCTCCCAATTTAGAAGCCTCGTAAAGGCGCTGGAATTTGGTCATATCCTTCCGGCTTCAAAAATTCATGTTTTAAAACTTATTTTACAGTCAAAACAGGTCAAGCGTACCCCCCAAGATTCTATTAATGAATTGATTATTTGAAAAATGAATCCGTTAGTCGTTCCCGTAACAAAGCGGCATTTCTGCATGCGTAATGAGCAGTAAATATTTTACGAGAACTTCTCTGTATTTGGTCAGATTGAAAATCTTTGAATGGATTAAGATTCTTAGAAGACATTTACATCAAATTCAGGAAAACTGAGCTGGTAGAAATTTCATAACTGCCTCGCGTGTAAATTCACGGCTCATTACACATGCAAGACTGCACAGATCAATCTGAAATCTATAACTAGCAACGGATTCAACTTTTGAATAATAAATTCATTAATGGAATCTTGCGGGGTACGCTTGACCTGGTTTGACTGTAAGGGGTTTATTAGTAGTTCAAAACAGTCTCATATATCTCATCCCAGTCAATTGACTTTCTGAGATATGGTTGAGCAGTACTCATTGGCAAAGAAAAAGTATAGATATAAATTTTTGTTCCCTTATTTCAGGTTTCGAAATCCTTGCAGTAGATTCAACCTGATTTGATTACAATATGGGCGACAAGAAAAGAAAGAAAGCTTCCAAGAACACCGACACCAATGACGAATCTCTGCAAGACTCCGACCGGCAGATTGCTGAAAAGGGTGACATTCCTTTAGTTTTTGTCAATGGAGAAGCAGCATTGAACTCTTCTCCTTCAGGAAGAAAGCGATCGCGTGCAATCAGCTCGGTGTCCATGATTTCAGATGATGAATCTGGGGAAGGCCAGAAGGTAGATCGATTATTCAATATTTTTAAAACATGAACAGCAGCTAGTGTTTTATCATTAGTCAAAAATCATCGTGCTTCGGGCTGCTTAATAATGCATTTCTCGGTAGTTTCTTGGTGTTACCGACGGGGTGATGATCACCAAACGACGTAATGAGATATAGAAAGATGAAAAAACACTGAACAATACCTACACAACTACACACAAGCGAATCAATGATTTCCTTAACACCAAAAACACTCCCTTTCCTGTTGGTCAGATATAGGTATGCATATACATGTATATTGTGCAACTGAAGTACACAGTTTAAAATTAAGCGTCATTGCTTGCCTTCGCAATACTACGGCTATCAAAATGAAAGAAATTACTGTAGAGGAAAAAACTGAATTTCTGGAGGAGAGTGTTGTTAAACCAAACTCAACGTGACATAACTTAACCATTGCCATAATTTTTACGGAATTGCAAACTTCTTAGCGTGATAACTGTACATAGTTTCTGCTGACTATATCTATTAAATGTAGATGTAGATGTAGATGCAACAATTAATTTAATTGTTTGTACCTCGTTTCGCCATCCGTCATTCTTGCAACAGTAACAGTCGTATCTTTATATGGACTGGTTTGGTGTTTTCGCGCTTAAAAAATTTCGTATTTATCATTCAATTTAGAATAACTTCTGACCTGTTGAAGGTTTTTTGCTCGTTGTAGGATGAAAGAAACTTAGGAATTAACAAAAAAAAAAAAAAATCGAAATAACAGATGAGATTTTTCTCTTATTTTTAAAGGAAGGATTCACTGGTCAGAAGTCAACAATTCTTCACCAGCTGATTCTGAACGGGGAAGCAGAAGAGGTTGAAAAGCTTTTAAATAAGGGCACAAGTAAGCAACATATTTCTTTCACTTTTCCTACAGCCTGACACCCAGATCTCTAGACATTCACGAGACAAGAATGAAAAATAGCTAGGAACAAGACTACATACAAAAAAAGCAAATTAATTAAACACTTTGATCGATGGAGGGATCTGCTTTGCGCCCTGAAGGATTTAGAAGGATTTAACCATAACTAAAAGAATAGGCCATCTCCGAGTCGCCTAAAACCTCTGTTTCAAGGCAAGGCTTAAGCTGAGTGCGAGGTGGCCATTGACATAAAAATGATTTCTCTTATTTTCTCATACAAGTAAAACTCATTTTCACAACAAAGGTTTTGCACTTAGCCTAGTTGAGAAGGTGAGAGTTATTGGTAATGGGACTGAACTGGTCTATCTCTTTTGAAAACGTCTCTGCCTATACCTGCAACACATAAACAAGAGCTTTGCCAAATAAAACTGAACTAAATTGTAGTTTCCCTCTCGAAGACTTTTTGATGGGCAGAGTGCGTGATGTCTCTTCTCATGGTTTAAAACAAACTAAAATTTTCAGTACTGTGAAGACTTAATCTCTAGTTCGCAGCATCTTGTTCTTATACGTTTTCTCTACCACGTATATTATCAATGACAGGTGTTAACAACAAGGACAGGTCAGGCAAAACACCTCTTCATACCGCTATTCTTTCAAAACAGTTCAGAATTGTTGATAGGTTACTTGAGAGCGGCGCTGACGTCACTATAACTGATGACGCCGGCGACACTGCTTTGCATACTGCAATTCATGTTGGTAGTGAGAAACTGGTTTTGGTGAGTATTGGCGGTATAACTCCGTTAATTAGTAGCTCCCCTTGTAATAAGAAATAAATACAGAAATAAAAGAAAGAATACAGGTTGAAACTTCGAAATTCGAGATAAACACTGAAACATAAACAGGCAACAAAAGAAAATTCAGACTGAACGGAAATTCCTTGAATACTAAATATGTCTTTACCGATCACGTGATCTTTGATCGTGATGAATCTTGGGCGCTATTTATTTCCTTTCCATTTCGTAAGAGAGCGGAGAACCCTGGCAACGAGGATGCGCTTTAATTCTTGTGAGTGACAGATCTCTTTTGTCAGTGAATGAGTGCAGATGTAGTCATTCAGGCGTTTAGTTCTATCTGGAAGGAGACAATAGATAGCAGCTACGAACCCAAATTTCGTTCAAACCACCGGCCTTTAGTTCAAAACTTCTACCATCTAGTGCAATTAGTATGCAGTTTAAGAATCTCTCGTCCCCCCCCCCCCCCCCCCTTTTTTTCTTTTCAGCCTGAGAATGTCTGAACTAAACGGCAGGTTTCTGTTCAATGAACTGCATTTTGGGAATTGGTTCCCTCCTTGACCCTCCCTCGCGCGCCTTTCATGTACACGCGCGTCTTACCTTAATCCCCCGATTGCCTTTCCCTACCAAAAAACCTGCCGTTCAGGCCACCATATTGTAATCACGTGATTGTATTTCTGCAGACCTTACTGGAGCAAGGGCGGGCAGATGCGAATGCTCTGGGTCGTAACTCGTGTACGCCACTTCACCTTGCTGCTGAGATGGACAATGAAAACATTTGTAAAATACTGGTAGGTGCTCGTTGTAGGTCACTGTTATGTTGCTAACTCTTCTGCTTGCGCTTGCGACGTATTCCAACAATCTGGTTTTCCCTAGATCGTAAGCCAGGGAGTCATAAGTGGAATAGGTACTTTGGATCTGTTTCTACAATATTATGAGGCTCTCCACATGCAATTACCACTCGGACGTTGATTCCGACTGCTCCGAATTCGTTGCCAATAAAAATCAGCCTTACACGGCACAGTAACATTAAAGACTAAGTTTAATCTTCACTGTATATCGATTGTTCTTGGACACCGAGGTATATTTGCTGAATCCTTTTCTGTTTTTATAACTGCATTAGATTGAACATTCAGGGAACCCGAAAAGTTTGGACGATGACAAAATGACACCTGTAGCTCATGCTATGGAAAGAGGTGCTAAGACGTCTGCAGCATTCCTTCTCCAACATGGTACGTCATCAAAGTTAAACAGTAGTTTTTTACGAACACTGACGCTAGATAGCTGAACAAACATGTTTACTTTTTCAGCCCTAGGGCAGGGGACAGCTGAAGATTTCTTATATGACGTTGACCTTGATGGCAGCTCCCTTCTCCATCTGGCCGTGAATAGCGGTGTTCTTGCGGTAAGCATGCCTTAACTTTCTGCGCTGCAAACATAGCAATCAACAAGTGACTATTCCTAGACAATTACAGAGCATGCGCGTGATTAAAAACTTGCCGCGAGATTTTATGCCAATCTCGCAAGGAAGGAGAATGCAAAACAAGCATTAGCTTTCTTGTAGATTTCTTAAATTTAACTATTTCTCCTTTCAGGTTGTCGAGCTCTGCGTTGAATATGGCGTGCGCATTAGACAACCAAGGGTAAGATATGATCATGGTCAACAAAGTGTGTACGAACTAATACAGTTTTTGTGGTGACAGTCTTGTGATTAACGTTTAAATTGTTTAGTTTAAAGGGAGAATCATTTCTAGCAGCCCTTTAGCATTCTAAGGACGCTGTTTTTTCCTGTCGGTGACATTAAACGATTAGGAACAAATGAACTCTGCCAACAGAAGTCGGGACTATGACTTGTTATTAGTTCAGGTAACCCTGGTCAAAACATCTGGGACACTTGAGGAAATTAGGCGCGAAGATGCGCGCACACTTGGATTGCTAAATCAACTCATATTCTACTTCTTATAAACTCTTTGCTTTATTTCTGCTGTCCTCCTCTCCCCAAGCAATTTTGATTGTATTGAAAAAGACTAGCATGCATAAGATTAACACTGCACCGGGGAGAGGGGTAGAGAAAATGTGTTGCGCTAGAGTCCCCAAGTGTTTTGACCAGGGTTGTAGGTTTATGTGACATATATCCTGTATACTGCAAGGACTGGAATGTTGTATTTTTCCGATTCGTGCACAGAGACTTGACAAGGTAACAGCATTTCATATGGCTTGTGAACTGGGTTCGATGCCAATAGTGGAATATATGGTTAGCAAGGACCCCGCAGTCTGTAGAATAACTCTTGTTGACTACAGGGGAATGACACCACTTCATTTGGCTGCCAGCAAAAATCAAGTCCATGTCGTCGAGTTTCTTCTTGAAAAAGTAAGTAGTTAACTCTTTATTGGTTAGTTTGGTAGATACATTTTTGTTGATGGTCATAGGTACCTGCGAAATCTTATTGTGGAACTCAGAAAACCGTGAGATCTACACATGTTTTTAGAAAGCAAAGAAGAACCCTATCATTTGTAATTAAAATAATGAATAGCACGCAGCAACGGTAATTCGTCTGTGGTTTTGTGGTGTTCTTGGGTGAACTGTAATTTAGATTTACCATGAGAGTAAAACGTAAAGAAGCTCATGCGGCATGAGGATTCCGTCCACTCATATTCCACGAATAACTGTCCTGTAAGTTCTATTTTATTTCGGCAGTTGTTTCAACCGCGAATTTTAAATATGGAATTCTTGCGAGAGTGTCCAGCGATACTTTTCTGTGTCACTTATCGCAGGGTCCTTTAAAGACATTTGTAATCATTTTACAGAATTCTTTGCCTTCCAAAATCAAAATCTCAATCAAGCAGCTGAAGATAGCAGCGAGCTAAATCGTGAGTAGCCCGCACAGACGATTACACGAAAACTGTTTGTAGGTACTCTTCGTGAAAGGCTGCAATATCCTTGTTAAAGTCTGCTTAATTGGTTATAAAACGCTACTTCCTTTTTGTAATTGCACGTGCGGGTTATACATAACATATGCATAACTGAACTGTGATAATCAGCGTGTCGCGAGCGGGGCCGGACAAAGAAAAAACCTTAAAAAACCAACTGGAATCGAGCCTATGACCTCCCGTTCACCGTGGGAGGGGTTCGCTCTATCAACTGAGTCACGGACTGACTTTTGAGGTTCAAGGCCATATACTAGGTTCATATTTGACACGTTTCCTTCATGCTGCAGGGATTAGCAATGTCCAGAGCCCGCTACCGCATAAAGTAAAGAAGGATGGCTCTTTCCTCAGCAGAGGCTCCCGTGGGTATCCCAATAAAAATAGCAATAATCGAAAAACAGAAAGCGCGCGGGGGACGATGGGAAGAGGGAAAAGGCGGGAGCCTTTCTTCTCTCTTTCCCATTCCCACTGTGCCGCGCAGTCCTCTGGGGAGGAGAGAGGAGAAGGATGGTGAATTTTACGCTAACTTAACTAAACTGTGTTCTTGTTTTTGTACTCAGGGAGCCACTGTCGATCCCAAGTCGGACGAAAGACGCACTCCTTTATTCCGTGCTGCTGATAAAGGAGCGGCTGATGTTGTTAAACTCCTTATGGATCGTGGTGCTGACGTCACCATCCGGGACACTGAGCTCCAGTCTGTATTACACGCAGCTGTGGGTCATCCTCGTGCTATGGAGGTTCTTTTACAGGTAAGGTTCCCTCATAGAAAGACCAGCAGCATTCCGTGGGATCATCCTCGTGCTATGGAGATCGAGTCTCCTAACGGCAGACAAGGAGTAGTCAGAGTCATGACCAACTAACTGTACTCATATTTTGACTAAGTCCTGTCAACATTACTGTCATTTTTCAGGGCTAATGACATAGTTGGACAGATGAGATACTGTGAATCTACTTCTGCATCGATGAGATACTGTGAATCCCCTCCTCCCCTCAGATCTTTCTTTTCTGTATTAAAAGTAACCTAGAGAAACATTCCTTAGTGTTATAACCAGGTGATCTGTGACGTCACTGCGGGGGCCTGGGGAAAGAAATTTTAATGCCGTATCCCATAAACCAAAGCTGACGGGAACAGATTGAATTGAATTGAATTGGTGCGCGCGTTGGTTTATGGGACACGGCATTAAAATTTCTTTCCCTAGGCCCCCGCAGTGACGTCACAGATCACCTGGAACTTACTGAGTTTAACTTCGTTAGATAGACTTATTCTCGCTCTGAACTTGAACTGAGGTCTTCAATTGAAACCTTATGATGCTATGATAGAATCTCCGTTAGACCCCGGATTCTCCTCGATTGGATAAGGATAAAAGATATATCGTGTCAATCTCGCTAGAAAAATATCTCAACATAAAACTAAACAATTTCCTGGCCAGTAAAAAAGCCAGTTTTCCTAAAATTATTGCATCTTTTGATAATTCTAACCGTTGTTTACGTAATTTTCAGAGCCCTGCAGTTATGTCACTCATCACTGAGAAAGATGTTCATGGATTCTCTGCTGTGCACTATGCAGCCAAGAAAGGCGATATAAAGGTCTGATTTGAAAACTCTGCATGCCTAACCGAGCCAGGTTTAACACAGCCGTTAGAACCTTGATCTGCAAGAGCGAAAGGTCCGTGTTTGGCCAAAGGCAACTTAATTAATTTTCCTTTTTCAGAGAAAAGTGTTTTTCGACATTCATACCTTTCTGTTTACGTTTTTTGTCGGTAATTTAGCTCTGCAGCACAGACTTGGTTTTTCGTTATAAAATGACTTTGCGATTCACAACTAAATCTCCACTCTGTGGAGACCTCGAGATATTGCTTTCTTGTTTAATGCCGTTAAACTGACATCGTGCGTGCTTAACTGCTCAATTTTCCTCAACTTAGCAAACAACAAATAACTACTCGGATTCTGATGTTATTTTGCGACTTTGGATCAACAGAATCTGGAACTTTTAGCGGCCAAGAACAAAACAGCGGCAAGTGTGACGTCAGATTCACTGGACACGCCTATCCACGTGGCCGCTAAGTAATCACCTTTTTTTGATAACAGTTTACATTCCTGCATCTTATTGGGGAAGATTTCTTTCACTCCATTGTATTACCAGAATTGGGCATGGACAAGTCAAATTGCACAATTACTTTTAATGCAAATTAAGGACGCACGCATCCTACAAAAGCACTTTCTTCTTTCTTGTTTTCCTTAGACTTTCTCAAATGTCCTTTATTTTTTTCCTGATTGGTTGTGCCATTTTGAAAAAGACTTTCATACCTTTTCGGCGCGAAATCCACCGTATGAAAATTCTACCGGTGACGTCCTGACATTTGACTAATTAGAGAGTTAGTTACATTTGACGTCACTCCCGACACCGCATATGTCAATCATTTTTTCCTGCATGAATTTCTAATATGATTCAAATCCATTCAGGCGAAATAAGTCGACCTCAAGACTTAATTCATCCCTTTCCCGCTCGCTTATAAGAGATCGGCAAGTTACAAGTCTACCTTTTCTTTAGATATGGCTGGACCGAAGCCGTGGAAAAGTTGATGGATCGACAGAACGCGCGGATATTAAATCTACAGAACAGTCATGGACGAACAGCTTTACACTACGCATGCTCGGAGGGAAATGATATTACAACTGCAGAACTTCTGAAGCTAGGGGCGACTGTGGAAAGGTATACATGGACTGACATTTCACGCATTGTAACCGAGTGTCATTATATTGAATAAGTAAGAGAAAAGATAGGTATCAGGCTCCAGAAGACAAAACTGCTCGTTCGTCATCACAACCAAACATTTTTAGGACCAATATTCAGTCAAAAAATGAAAGAAGTATCTAGAAAAATTACTTATGAGCGTAATAATTTAGGACTTTTTCCCAAAAACGAATCTCAGTATTTGAGCCACGATGCGCAAACACGTTGTGGTACATAGAAAAACCACAGAAAGACATGCACTGTTGGGCAACTTAGAAAAGTTGCAGTTTCGGCTTCATTCATAAAGTAATCGTAGGGGTCACAGTTTGAGTTTGTTCAGGAAATTACACATGTGAGTTGGTGGTTGATGACACCAGCAAGATCCGACCATTTTTTTTTCAGAGATCAAAATGATCGTTCTCCTCTTCATTTGGCCGCGCTCAAAGGCTCTGCACGATGTTGTGAGGCTATCCTTCAAAAGTTTGATGACTGTGTCAACTGGACAGACAAGAATAAGGTAATATTTTTTGAATTGTACTTGAAAGTAGTAGTAAATCATTGGTTAACTTTGTTTTATGCAAAAGGAATGCTGGAGAAAGATTCAACAGAGGGAAATTGTCATACTCATGTAGACGATATTGTATGGCATGTGTTCAGGAGAATAGCTTATTCAAAAAACTCATTCAAACCAGAAAGGTTATGCCTACTGGCAAATTCAGGGAATAGCTTTCTCGCCTTGCTTTTGAATATGCAAAAGAGTTACTTCACTGCCCTTTTTTCGGAGTACCTTCTCAGTCAGTTATTCCTTTTAAAAGTTTCTTTACTAAACAAACTGCAACACTTTTTTTTCAAGCACTCCGCTCTCTGGATGGACCCAATTAGAATGTTTGGAAAATATCCCTATTTTTCCGGTATTAGAACAGCACGCAGGATAATCGAACGGATATTAAACAATTATTGGATGAGGTTTTTGTGATATCCAGAATAATCAAGGGCGAGGTAGGGGTTATCGGCTGAGGCTGATAACGAACGAATTCTTTCTTTCTCGCTTCGACATAAAATGTATGTTTTCAAAGTCCCAGGCGCTGATTTCGAAAATTCACTGTACGCTTTCGGCCAAACAGAAAAGAGATAGCGAGTTCAATGTATAATAATCCGGATTATCGTCTGTTTTCTTATTCAACAGTAAGGTCAATGGAACGCACTATAAATAAATCACAGCCACATTATTAGCATTAAATATTTAATTCTCATTCACAGAACACAGCGTTACATCTAGCAGCCATCTATGGTCACGCTCCTGTCGTGACGTTACTGCTTTCGAATGTAAAATCTGAAATCACGTTAAACAACACCAATGATAACATCCTGGATGCAGCTGTTAAAGAAAAGAGAAGTGCCGTTGTCATGGCGATTGCTGAACACGACAGGTAATACAGTGATTACTAGCCTTGTGGTGCATGTCAATAAAGAACGCTTACGCAAGGGTTGAAATAAATTCGTCAGTACAGAAAGCTTTGGGTAGATTGAATCAGCTTTAAATTTGAAAAAAGGGAAATTATAGACTGAGAAATCTTTAGGACTGTATATAAATCATGAGCAGCGTTGTTTAACGGACTGTCCTTTAATAACTTTGGAAAAAAACTTGAGTTCTTCATTCTGTTCTTCCACCAATAGATGGAAAGAAATTTTGACTAACTGCACTGCAGGTGTCGTTACAATGCTTCAGAAACTGGTAGAAATCATGCCGGACACTGTTGTGGTAGGTACTTTGTGACTCTTAGCATTTCACCAATAGGAAAAGAAAGAAATCTCGGAGAGAAAAATACTAATGTTAAAAGCAATTTGGTTGGCGTTACGCTCGGTCCAAACAGATCTAACATGTGTGTTGGTTACAGCTTCATATCATTCAATTATTGTTTCCTGGTGCAATATATCAGATCCCGTTGGAACATGTTGGATGCTGAATCACGTTTGAATGAGTTTGAACTTTTCACTCAACATCGGCCAACATTTAATTTGTTATTGCGTTGATGGACTATATTACAAAATGTTTGCGACACTTGAACCTTTACACCAACGTTGGAAATGCGTTCCCGATTATTCTTCATGCGTGTCAGTTTATACTTTTACACTTTACAGAAAGAGCTTTCTCCACCTAACGATTTCTGTGCAACAAATTGTAGTGAGTATTCGATTCGCTTAAACACCACATCTGACTCTATTCAACTCAACCCAGCTTAACTGGACCCAATTTCCACAGGAAAACCTTATAAAATACTTTTTCTAATTTTATTTCCCTTGTGTGTTTAATTGTTTTGTATGTTTTTAAAATCATCAATCTTTCTTTCAATTCAGCGATTCTTGGATCAGCTTGTTACTGAGTCAGGAGATCCGGCAAGTCAGAATTATAAGGTACTATGGTTTGCATGAGCAGATTAGAAGCTGTGAAGTTACAATTGTGCTCCTTCAATGCATTTTAAGCTACTTTACAAGGTGTTTGAATAACGCTTTAAAGTTGCGTTTGACAATCGTGTTTTATTATGCACATTATTTTAGTTTCATAAACTCTTATTAACTTGATTAGAGTCTTCTAATCATTCCTCTTTTTGTACTGCGTAACCTTACTACGTATCCTTTCTTTGCAAACTGAAATCTCTCCGTGATGGCGGCAGCCAAAGAAGAAGTAGAATACGCTGTTTTCTAGGGTTTAAAGACTAGTTTAAGAAGGCGATAAAAAAGACCAGAATGGTAGTATAGGAATATCGTGTCGAATGCCCCAATACTTCGCAGGTACTCCCTTTTTTATTAGCTTTTATTTTATTTCTGTTATCATCATGTACCTTTGAATAAAAAAAAGGACAAGTAAGGAAAAATAACATCATTAACGTCATCATAATTTTGAATTTTCTGAGGTTACGTATGACTTGGGTCTAATACAAGGAATATTTGAAGAGACGGAGGGCAAAGGACGAAAACGAACCATGGATTCTGGAGAAAAGGTATATCAAGGATGTGTTATGTCTACAAAGCATTGATTTCTCTGGAATCATTTCCTTAAGAAGGGAGGAAAGAAATAAAATTCCTGCTTTCGATAAAAAGAACACCAGGCTTACTATACTTAAAATTTATTTCTCAGACGTCTTCCCAAGAAGAAGTTAATGTAATCCGCAATAAAAAGAAAAGCTCTGGGGATAAACAGCATCTGAGCTCTATGGCTTTAATAGAGGTAACAATGAGTTAGAACGTGACGCATCACGGTCGCCTTCATTACAACCATATTGACGATAATTGTGATCGAAAATTTTACTACATTGTCATCATTATATTATTATAGTGGTTCTCAAAATTATAGTTGCTTCACATTAACTTCAACAATACCATCACAATCACGATCGTACGTAGTCATCATCAACAACATCAACAACATCATCAACATCAAGCATCATCATCAACATCAACATCAACATCATCATCAAAATCATCAACATCAACATCAACATCATCAACATCAACATCAACATCATCATCATCAAAATCAACAACAACAACATCAACAACATCATCAACATCAACATCATCATCAACATCAAGCATCATCATCATCATCATCATCAAAATCAACAACATCAACATCAACATCATCAACATCATCATCATCAACATCATCATCATCAACATCATCATCATTAACATCATCATCATTAACTCCAACATCAACTTCATCATCAACATTAACATCATCAACATCATCATCATCAACATCATCATCATTAACATCATCATCATCAACATCATCATCATCAACATCATCATCATCAACATCATCATCATTAACATCATCATCATCAACTCCAACATCAACTTCATCATCAACATTAACATCATCAACATCATCATCATCAACATCATCATCATCAACATCATCATCATCAACATCATCATCATCAACATCATCATCATTAACATCATCATCATTAACTCCAACATCAACTTCATCATCAACATTAACATCATCATCATTATCAACATCAAAAACATCATCATCATCATCAAGATTTGCATAAATTTTTCCTGGTGATCTTTAGTTACGTAAACTAAATAATCACATTATCATTATCATCTTTATTGTCATCCCAGTGTCATTATGCTTTTCATGAAATTAAAAGCTGTATACCTATAAGCTGCTAACATTTTTGTTCTCTAAATTCATCCTAGACCATGGCCATTCATCACCGAGAACGTTGCCTTACTCATCCTATTAGCTTTCATTTGTTAAACACCAAATGGTAAGTCCGTTCATAATCGTTTTCGTGATCTTCAGCCTCTTCAAAGCAATTTTACCTTAATAGTATATATAACAGAAGGTTTTGTTAACAAAAAGAATCAGTCTCACTTCTGACACAGTTACTGACATCTTATAGAGAACCATTTGGTATTTATAATTGAATGAGCTGTAGTTATTTTCAATAATTCTTCTTTATCCCAAAAAAAATAAGCGATAATGGTATCTTTAATGGTCACATGTTTTCAAGGCTCTTTGTTGGTAGTTATGTTTCTTTGACCTTCGTTTTTAAAAAGAAATGGAATTCTCAGTTGCTTAGCTTATGGTTTCAGTCAAGTCACCCACAATGTTTTTAGGACGCAATAATTAATTTAAAAAGAAACAACAATCTTAATAACAGACCTTGGTGTAATTTTTATACTTCGTGTATTTTTCAGGAAAAAGTTTGGCTGGGTTACATTTGCAGCCAACCTTTTCTTCTACTTTTTGTTCATTACACCGCTGACCACATTAGCAGTATATTCACGCGTCAATGAGAATGAGCTATGTGGCTTCAACTCTTCTGATCCGAATGAGGTTAGGCTACTAAATAGGGAGCGTAAGTAATGGTTTGAGTGACGCACATAAACCGGAAGTTGACTTTTTACATTCTTGGGCAGTGTTTTTGCCCAAATTTTCGGGCAAATCGTCGTTATAAGGGTGAAGAAACTTAGCAACACAAATTTGGGAGTGTCAAGGCAAGGCGAGAGTTGGCTGTATTTATTTTTATTATTTCTTGTTGTATTGCCTTCGATGTTTATTAGGTTACTACATCTTAAATCCCCATCAAAGCGTTTATACTTTCATAAATAACCCAATATAACCAAGTGTCGCTTAATTTTGTTTTTTTTTTTTTAGGACAAAGACAACTACAAATGTACTTTCAGCAGCGTGGTAAGCGACGATGTTCATGAAATAAGCCATTTCCGCGTTCGTAAAATTCATTCTCTCTTTCAAACGAGGCTACGTGCAAAACCTTTCTTGTGACAATGAGTTTTATTTGCATGAGAATAAAAAAATCATTTTCATATCATTGGCTTCGCACTTAGCCTCGCTTTGAAACAGAGGCTTGGGGCAACTCAGATATTACCTAATCGTTCTTCTATTTTCGCTTATAAATTCGACTGGTAGCGATCGTCCTTCTTTCCTCCGGAGCCACGCTCGGCGAGCGAAAAGATAAAATGCGCGGCTTCGCCGTTCACCCTTCGGGCGTGCCCCCGTTTCTCGTGCTTGCATTCTACCGGATCTCAAAAGAAAAATAAGAGACTGCTAGCAGTCTACTTATAAATATGCAGAGTTAAATTTACATTAATCAGTCCTCTTTAAAATCTTCTTTCGCTTACTTAAAAAGGTGGTCCAGGTGTTGAATTACTTCGTTTTGGTCATGGCGGCAGGTCATCTCTTGAAGGAAATTTTATCCCTTTTTTCTCAGGTGAGGAGAGACAGCCCAACGTACATAGCTTACTACAGTATTCAAGGCAATAAATACAACGTGGCTGAAATTTTTGAGTTCCTGTCGTTATTCATCACGTTAGAAAAGAGAGGGGAACTGGTGCTGAAATGTGTCCCCCAATTGTTTCTGGGATCGTTACTGGGGACGCGCAGGTCAGCTATTGGCCAATTTTTTCCCCGTCCCTAGCAATAATCCGAGAAGTCTTTGCGAAAGTTAGAGCGATTTTCGTATGACCTTGAAAAAAGGTTTCGGTAAGTGTTCGTTCTTTGTTTCATCAGCCAATGGATGAAAAGATCAAAACATGGCCTCTTCTTTTTTCCCGCCAAAGAAACCCTAATATGGAGAAGGCATTGTTCGATTGGCCAATTGTGTTGTAGTTTGACGTTAAAGCTATGTATCGGTTGATTTCTAGAAAGTTCTCGAGCATGAAGTTTTTTCACCTGAACGTTCGCTTAACCAATGAAAAGCCAGACGCGTTTGTCTGTCCGTTCGATAAACCAATCAAATCGCTCTATTTCCGTTCGTATGTCGTTTCTGTTTTGTTCGCGCGCTTTCATTTCAAGGTCATACGAAAATCGCTCTAACTTGGTCCAGTTTCTTTCTCACTTCTAAAGTTTCAAATGTTTTTGTGTCCCGATGACATTATATGACTAGCATCTATTCACTGAATTTGCACTGTATTAAGAGTCTAAATACAATGTCAATGTTAAGCACATTTTCACTACACTTTTTCATTGTCTTATTAATAAAAACGAAAAAGCGACGGAGTTGGCCATTCTTAGGTTGGGCGAGCGACTGGGTCGGTGTTGTGCCGGTCGAACTGCACTGTGGGACTGTTTCTGGGGCCCAATTTGGATCCCGTTTCCTGCGCATGTGCAACTACAATATAGCCAATGAAAGAAGGGCTGACGTCTCCAAAACGATCAGTCTCCACAAAAGACCGACCCTTACTCTCAACTCCGTCAAAATGGTTCATTTTCTTTTTAACGACATTCAAAGATGAACCAGTAATTAGAACTATAAACCAGCAATTTTGGTGCCACTGGCCCAAGGTAAATACCGAGCTTTTTACGAGATCCCGTTTACTAATAGATAAATTCAAGCTTTTATGATTTGATTTATAAAGCTATGTGTATAAAGTTATGTAGCTTTTAATCTTCTTTGTGCTTTGAATGAAATAGTTTTATCGTTTCACTGCATTGCATTCAGCGGATCTTTTCTATCTAGCCGGTAACATTATATAATTATGTCTGCTTTATTTACCCTGAATCTTTGTCATTTCTCCTAATTTACAGCGAATGACATACATTGTGGATGTGAGTAACTATTTGGAGTGGGTTTGTTACATAACGGCTATTCTGTATTGTATACCGCCTTGTGACTGTAGAGCTGGTTTTAAGCAAGAAGTTGGCGCGATCGCCTTGTTCTTTGGGTGGATGAATCTTATTTTGTACTTCAGAAGGTAAGTTTCCAGATTTGTTCTTTAAAAAAAAACTCTACAACACCAAGATTCTGCTTTATTGAAATTGCACTGCCTTTTTTTTAACCTCGGAGGGCAAACGTCAAACTTCTCCTTCATTAGCTTTAGGTTCGGCGCTTGTGAACAACGCTTCGGACCCAGGCCTAACTTTTCGAAATATTTACATAGCTAAGAAAGTTCAAGTCTTTGGTAGTGTTTGATTTCTTGCGCCAAAAACTACGCCAAAGCTAGACCTTCTACAGCCTTTTAAAATATGGGTGCACCTCTTTAATCTTCGCCCCTCTGTATGCTCAATATAAACTTCGCAAGAAATATTTAACAATTATTCCTCGAGCCCGAATGGGCTATTAGCTCAGAGGCCATGAGGGCGAGAGGAATAATTGTTTTAGTAAAATCCAACTAGTTGGTCAAAAATATCGAGAATAAGAAAACTTTAGCTAGTTAAAGCTAGTCGTTAATCCTTTTTTGCCGCCAAAAAGCCCGCGCTTTCCGCTACTAGGGGGCTATAACATATAGCCTAGTAGTAGCTCAACCAATCAGAACGCAGCATTGATAATAGACCACTAGTTGGATTTTACTAAATATCTTTAGCTACAAAGATGAAATTCATTCATTCTTCTATATTTGCAGGCTAAAACAGGTGTTGTTGTCTATTTTAGGTTGTCATCTTATGGGCAGTACGTTATCATGTTATCCACCATGTTTGTGACTCTGGTTAAGGTTTGTAGGTGGCATCTGCTTCAACTTAAATGTTTTAAGACCAGTTTAAAACATGAGATTGTGGTACAGTAAACACGAGAAGATGTATTTTAACTGAAATCTTAAATCCGCTGAGTGATATCTCAAGCGCGAGACATTTATGACGAGGAAAGCCAAGCATAAATTTTCACTACGTTGCGTGTGAATAACCTCCTCCGTTACATTAACCCTGTGGTGTCTGAGAACGTTCACTCCCCGATCTCATCTCATTCTCCTACCCTTCCTCTAAAACAAGACAGTGAAGCCTGCGGGGGAGGCCGCTAGCATGTGAATACACATTACATAACGCTGTAGGAATAATGCACAAATGAATCTGGTCATGATAAGAAGAACAACTGACGGATGCAATTTTCTTTTACGCAGGTTTTACTTCTTTGGATGTTGTTCATCATGGCGTTCGGAACAACGTTTTTAATGCTGATGGATGAGGTAAATGCATGTTCCCATGGGGAAAATTTAATAAAAAAAATGTAACAGTGGCCCTAAAACGTTTAAACGCCCCTTCAAATACGCTCACATTGCATTGTTTGAAAAGCCTGTGAAAATTCGTTAGCTTTATCATGAGATTTAACAAGGCCAGTTCCATTGCAAGACCCATATAGCGTATGCTATTTGTATATATTTTTCTTTAGCGCAACAGAATGCGGCGCGTCTTCCTCGCCCCTACCCTACGTGTAGCCGCACTCTCCCCCTGACAAAGGAAAAACGGAGAGAGGGGGAAGGGTGGGGTAGGGTACGGCTACACGTAGGCTACCTCACCCCAATCTTCTCATAGGCCTTTCCGGCTTGCGCTAATGAATGTTACCCGAATTCGCACAAGTGGGCCTGCTGGCAGTCTCCCTTATCTTTATTTTTCTTATCGCAGGCACCTTTTGATCAATTTGGCACATCCTTGATGACAATGTTTGTGATGACCCTTGGAGAACTTAATTACCATGAAACCTTTACTCCCTGGGAAAATCTCAGTTTTTCTACTCTAACCAACATTTTGTTCATCGTACTTGTTCTTGGAATGCCAATTATCATGATGAACATGCTGGTAAGTTCGCACAACATTATGAAAACTATGGTTAGACTTCTGTGTAGCTTGAGCATCAGGCATGCTTTAGGGTGCCTTCCTTATGGTTTGGGAGGAGGGGAGAAGATTTTAGAGGGCGGAGGGGTAAGGGAAACAGAGAGGGGGGTTTCTCTCTCCGTTCGCTCTATCTCCTCTTCGCTTCTCCCCTCACCCTTTACCCCAGAAACTTTTGTAAGGTCGACTACATCACGATCATAATGTGCAGTAACTGTAGTGCGACTTTTGTCTGTAGCGCAATTGAAGCACGATACAATACAAGTTTTTAATTATCTTAAGTTTGTTTAACAATGTATCATGCGTGACCGCGCGTTACCATGGTAGAATGACTACTGCAGGGAACCTAGTACTACCATACTACCATAATTTTTCCGAGACATTTTTTAACTACGGCAAAATTTGATTTCTCCTTTGATATTTTAGGTTGGTTTAGCCGTTGGAGATATTGACAAGATTCAACAGAACGCTTTGATGGATCGTTACGTCCTACAGGTAAAGCGTTTTGTGAATATTGCATCAGGAAGTACCACAGCTGTAGCTATCATTTTAATGGCTACAAGACAGAAACTTTTCCAAAAATTTAAAACTGGCTCAGAGCCAACTTTTACAGGATAGAGAAAAGAACCACAGGAACGTAGTGCACAGTAGCTTTTATTTGTATGATTAAACTTCAGTATTTCACACACATTATCAAAGTTAGGAACCTCCTTAAACCGCATAATAAACAATACAACATGGAGAAGTACTACTCATTATTATGATTCCATCACAGGTTCGACTGCTTGTGGAGATAGAGAATTCCCTCCCAAAGTTTATTTTGAAGAGAGTACAAGTATACTCGCACACCGAGTTTCCGAACCAAAGCAAGACACTCAAACAAGTGGTATGTGAAAGAGACAGTATTCACAGGTCGCATGCTAAGGCCTACATACCTAAAGGGACAGGGGACAGGGGACGAGTCAACTATGTCGCTGTTACAGTGATGTGGGCGTCCCTGCGTTTTGGGTATTCCCATTCCAAAACCCCTAGTGATATGGGCATCCTCTTGAACCCTAACCTTAACCCAAACCCAAATCCCAAAGGTAATATGAAAACGGGATGCCCATTTCACTGTAACTTCGCTACTCCGAGGCAGGGAAGAATGGGACTGGCTACACGTTTCTGGGATCGTTTGGGTGAAAAAAAAAAAAAAAAAAAAAACAAGCAATGGTTAACGGTTGTCTTTAGCTACCTTCCACCAATCATAACTTACTCCTTTCCACTGACCCATTCGAAGAATCCTCCAATCGCCTCACTGTTCCATTTTTCATTAACTGTCATTCATCCTTTCCCATGACATCCCGCGCGCCTCAATCTGGCCCAAATATCCTGTTAACCCTCAAACATATAAAAAGCTAAAGAGTACGAGTCTGATTGATCTGTATGAAAGTGGCTGCTGAGTTATCTCAAAATCGTTTTGAAAGGGATATACAAATATAAAACACATACGAAAAAGGATAGCCTGCGAACTGCAGATGTTTCTCCTAGCTCATCGTCGCTGAGGGACGTTTCGCGAGGAGAGACGTCTGCCGTTCGCAGGCTAGAAAAAGGACGATTAAAAAAACTGGACAATTAAATTACAACTTAATATTTGGCGTGACAGTTTGCTTTAACGGCTGTCAGACTTCAAATGTTTGGCGGCAAAACACGCTCACCTTTGGCACCCTATTAGAACATGTTTTCTTGTCGCGTGTCCACGCCTAGATGCAGCCTTGCCTAGTCCCTGTACGGCGTTTTCCCAGTCCCTCTCGGTCAATTCATTTCGGTGATGTATCCGAGGCGAACGGTCGGAAACACATTTCACATTTTCGATCGGACCACGTGACCCAAAACGCTTTGGCCGCGCGGAATAATGAGGCCTAGGGACTAGGCAAGATGCAGCCGACGGTAATATACGGTCTCTTCGACTAATACCTCCCCCCTCAAAACACAAGACCGTACTTGTTTGGAATTCTAGTTTTTTGCAACATCATTTTTGTCTGCTTTTACCCATTTCTTAACTTTATTTATTCTCTTGCCTAAGTTGGTAGACGGACTCATTGGGTTCAATAAACCCGAAGTCACAAGAGAAGAGGGACAAAAATATGAAATATCACCGGAAATGTTAAAGGTCATGGATCGAATTGAAAAGCAAGACGCAAAGTGAGTACTGCGGCGTCTTTTCAGTTAAGAATAAGAGACGGTGATAAATATGAGCTTCTGAAACAGATCAGTGTGCTTCAACTTTATTAGTTCCAATTACAAAGCGAGCTCACAATTTACGTTAGCATGAATGCAATTGCTTTAGGCGAATTCTTGGGATTAAGGACCTGTTTACAACGACGTGGGGGGCCCCAGGTAGGTGAAGTATCCCGCATAGGTGGGGTAACCCGCTTGTCCATATAATCTCTATCTTGTTTTAATCTGATCACGTTTACATGATAGGTGGGGTGACCCGCCACATGTTACCTCACCTGTCTGGGGTCCCCTATCTCCACGTAAACAGGACCTAAAATTGTAAAATTTTGTTCTAAAAAATGTCGAAGTTTCAGTTTCAAGATCTTAACGAAGAAAATAACGTGAAAAAAACGAGAAATCAGCGCGCAAAAGCTTTGCGTCTCCTAGTAAAAATCACATGGCAAGTTTAGTAGTAAATCTGAAGGTGAAGCGCTAATTCATCGGTAACATGCTTAGAGGGGGGAACATGGACTACGTACTGTTCAATTCTGAACATGTGACAAATTTTTAAGACAAAACACTCCCATGGACATCTTTTGATACAAACCTGGAGAGCCAGTTTTGCTACAGTAAAATTTGTTTTTGGCTAGAATTTAGACAAGCTTTATCAAGTACACTAGCAAATGCCCGCTGAACCTAGTGAGCTATAAAATGGGAGTACACAAGATGAGCTTTCAAAAACTCTATTTTTAAGCTTTTTGTTTGTTTGTTTCAGGATACAGAAAATGTTCGATATTCTGAGAGAACAGTCAGAACTCCTGAAAGAAATTCGCCCCAAAATTCTAGAAGACAGCGGCAAGAAAGAAGAGAAAAAAGAGGAACCTTCCTTAATAAGCAAAAGTCTGTTTGGAATGACTGAAAAATTTGGATTTTCATGAAGTCGTTGGTTTTGTTTATTTTGATGTCAGTGATATAACAAAAACAGGAATAATGGCTAATAGTTTATAACTCTTATATTTGTAATGCCCTCTGTAACTAAATATAATTAATATATTTAAGGGTTAGAGATGTTTGTTAGAGAATGATGTGAGGTGGACCGAATAACCCTCTAGTACACAGACGTGTTGGCTGAATTGAATTGAAGAAAAGTGAGAGAATTCAAATATGATTCTTGGTGGGCTAGCCTGCGAAAATAGCCGTTTCTCCTCGCTCTTCGGCTGTTTTCGCAGGCTAGTGGTGGATCGAGTCGCTGTTGTAAGTGAAGACTGATTTCAAGTTGTTTTTACAGCTACAGCCCGTTAGTTCGTGTATTTTAATTGCCTTTAAATCCCGAAGTTCAAGTCTTTAACCTTTTAATGCCCTGCATTAAAAAAAAAAAACGTTTTTAAAAAAGAACAACAATAACAAAAATAAAAAGAACAATTATTTAATGCCCCAGACTGGATAACAATGTGAGTAAACTGGAATAAGATGAATATATTGCACATGTTCTTTAACCCTTAAAGTCCCAATAGTGATCAAAATCAATTTTCTCCTAACGATATCCATAGATTGTCATGAGCAAAGTCTATGAGAATTAATAAAATGAACACAAAGAGAAAAATATTTGATCTTTTACCAAATTCTCTTAACTAATTCTTAAAGGAAATGTATGGAGATCAGTTTGGAGAATTTGTACGTAGATATTGGCGCTTCAAGGGTTAACATACCATGCCGCCGAAAGTTCAAGTCCTCTAGCATTGTAGCACTGTTTTTATCGCGTAGCCAGTAACAATGCAACGAACCAGAGTGGCACGCGAGTTAACACTTATAGCATAAGTACTTACTACTCAGTTTTTCCCAGCCGTTTCATTTCACATTTTCTGGTACATTTCTGATACAAATTTTATATCTGTAGAAGCTTCAGGATTCCTTTTCCTTCGTAGACTAAAAAGATAATTGAGAAGGCTGCTAAGTTAAGCGAAACGTCCAGAGGGTCAAAATTGATAATATGAACAGTTCTAGATCACTGACCACTGCAGTTTTAATTAAAAGGAATAAAGCATTAATATTCTTACAAATGTAGGTTGTTGCTGTCAAAGTTTGATGTTCGGTGTAGAGTTACTAATACACTGCATTTGCCATATGTTATAGAAACTTGGCATCATAGCCTTTGTATAGGCGATATACTGTATACGTGAATCATGTATGTTTTTGCCTTGGGGTCTTCTGAGCTATTTTGGTCTAATGAACTACGCAACATGAAGTATAAACGATATGGGATTGAGTTTTTAACCACATTCTTAGCTTTTTCCATACTCATCCTGTGTTGTTTTGTATTTTTCAATCAACAGCCTTGTTTAATAATGTCTTTTTTAAAATCACTTTCATAAGTTTCCTAGTCAGAAAAATCCACCCATGCATGTAAAAATTCTAATCGCTTCATCAACTTTTCTTGCATAATATTCTGCCGCAGAATTGTAGAAGAGAAATTTAGTTGTTGCTGCTGCGTTATTGTTCTTATCGTTCGCTGCAAACTCACCGTTAACATAAGCCCGGTTTCAATGTGTCAATGAAAAGGCAAGGTAAGCGAGCACGCGAAATACACATTAAGATATAGCTTAAAATAAACTCAGAGATCAGTGTTTGGAGGGCATTAGCAGATTGCATATTTCTCAACGTTATTCTGTTGGATGTTGATCAGAGCTTGTAAAAGCAGACCCGCAGAATAGGTCATGCATCTTAAAATTTCATCGGTATATTGTCGAAACTGTCTGGTGTTAAAATGTATAGTAATTTTAACGTTTTACAATTCTGAACGTTACTTGCCAGACTTCAATCTGCTACTCAAAGAACTGCAATTTAAATAGACACGCGCTGGAATTTCCTCGCCATAAGGCATGAAAAACAAGATGTTTCCTTTACATTTCTTATCGGGTAATTCGTTTAATTTGTTTAATTGGAAGCAAATTTGCTTTAGTCGGTAAGGAACTGATGCTTCGCATTTCAAGGACTAAAAGGCTGGACAAAAATTGCCGTTGCCCACCAAGAAGAGAACGCGGTTTTTTGAGGGTGTTATTCCAGCCAAGATTGTAAGCACAATAACGTGACAACAACTTGGAAGATCTCGAGAAACTGGCTTTTTCAGGCGCCTTCACAACGGATATCGGCAACCGGCAAAAATACAGAAAAGGTGGCTTATGAAGCTAATGTTAAAAAGTTGCGCTTATGTTATCAGTGTTATGTTCTCGTGGTATGCAGACGTGCAGCGAGATTTGAAATACTATTTTACTCGTTAGACCGCGAGCTGTGCGCGATAAAAGGGCAACAAAGTATTGCTATGCATGTAATATATTTAAGACCATCGTTTCGAGATTTGGTGTGTGAATGGTTCCAGTAAGAGATTAATAAACTTTGCAAGCATAATAAAATGTATAGTCTCGCCAGACAAGAAGTTAATTCCGGATTTTTTCCCCCGCGGTTAAAAAAAGAAAACTGAGCGATCAAGACACCTAATTAGATCGGCTGATCAAGAGAGGGAGATCAAAAGCACATAGTAGAAGTGGGGTCTGATAAAAGTTAATTTGTAAGAGGATAAAATAGGGCGTTTATATCAACTTCCTTTTTATTGTAGAAATTTCTAGAATACTGCAGTATTGTCTTTATGTTAAGACACAAGATACAAGGGTTACCGTATTCATGACGACAGCTTGTTAAATTTTCATTTATTTATAGTTGAGCTTTTAATTAATTCTTTTCCTACTTGTATTTGGCATGAATTAAATTTACTGACCTTTGATGATCTTAATTTCATGGGGAAAGTTTCAGTCCTTTACAGCAGTTAAGATTTTTATCAACTCATGTTAATGACACTTTAAAAGTGGGCGAAGTCAGTCACCCCCAGGGTGAAAATTAGCAACTAGTTCAATAAAACTTTACTGTTAACTGTGTTTAGGGATTTTTAGGACAAAAATGTTTCTGATTTCAAAATTAAAGCCGAGTAACCACATTTTAAGGCTAGTAAATCGCTCAACTTAGAATTGAGGCACATCCAACGAGGTATACAGTCACCCGTTCTATTTATAGTTAAAAGTAGGCCGCTTCGGGGCAGACGTACGTGAGTGCATTTAAAAAACTGGTCACGTTGTGAGCCGCTGAATGAAAGCAACTTAACAAGACCCATTCTAAAGGTTCATAAAACACTCCGTATCAAGCTAAGCTGTTCTGAATTAAAAATGACAGAGATTTTCAGGGGAACAAACAGTCAACGTTCTTGAAATTTCATTTGGCCTGTGGGCATCCACACGTCATTAGCTAGCTTAGCAGTTGGTATAAAATACTGGGACCGTTGCTTTATAAAACACTTTTAGGCAGCAAACGACTCAGTTGAAGTGGTTATCCGAGGTCAAACAGGTTATACTACAACACCGGTATACAATACCTTATAGAGAGGATTCTAGCATGGAACAAAGCCAAGAGCAGTTAGTCTGTCCAAATCAATAGGGATGGTGCAAACTTTAACATTGTTTTTTGCTCCTAGGCCGATTTGAAAATGCAGTCTTATTTTATAGAGTGAGGTCTAAGAAAATTACTTCCTTTAGGATCTCTTATGCGTCAGTTCCATCAGAATGGTGTCGGGAATCCTCTTCAGAAAGAAAAAATTCTATGCGTTTTGGCGCTTTAGTGAGTGACGTGTAAAAATGCTTTCGACACTTTTCTTCACTAACTAAAGGCCACACTATGGATAAAACTAACTTTTTCGCGTGGTTTATAATTTCCAGATTTGTTCGTGTAAATCGGAGGACCCAAATCCAACAGACATACGATGGAAAAAGACAAGAAAGTTAGTTTCCAGGCTTTTCCTGAGCCACATGCGGGGGATGAAGAATTATTGGTGGTAGTCAACCAGGGCGCCAGCGATTTTGCAAGAGGTAGGAGGCGGTCGCGCGCCATAAGCAAGGTTTCTATGGGATCTGAAGCGGAAGAGGAAATTGAAGATCAGTCCATTGCTCGCACGGAATCTTCGGTAAGTACAAAAGAATATCGTTACAGCCACAATGTGGACAGTCGGGCAGTGAATATCCGGTTGTAAATATTATCAGGTTGGTGTAACATTTGGACCCTGAATAAATGAGACTATCTTTTTAAATTTCGACAGCGGATAAACGCTATTCAGTTAGCCTGCCACGCAAGCGTTTTTTATGGAGCTCGTATTTTGTCCGTCTCCACAAACGCCTGCTTAACAGAGAACAACCTTCCTTTCCGATGCTTAACCAATCACAAGTTGTACTTTCCAAATTCTGGAAAGTTTACGTTGACCGCAGGGTAACCCGATAATTACTCGATCTGCATGAAGCACTGGGAAAGCTTTATGACCTCTAATAAATGCCAGACTCATAGCAGCAAAAGTAAGATTTAGTCAGATTTTAGAATACTCCGTGCACAGCATAACCTTAGCGAAGGAAAGAAAAAAAGGAAAATGGTAACTCTAGGGTCACGTTTTTACACTACTACTAGGTTATGAGTCTTGTTTAGCCTGTCAACACTTTTTTTCACAACTGTACGTTGATTGGTCACGCACCACGCCAATAAAACAATGGGAAAGAAATGTTGTTCTCGGTTTAGTAGGCGTTTGTGGGGAAGGACGAAGTACGAGCTCTCCTAAAAACGCCTGTGTGGGAGGCTACTATCTAGTAAGACTCATTTTAAATTTTACCTTTTAGAAAAATGATAAAACAGACAGACTTCATCAGCTTATCTTAGCTGGAAAAGAGGAAGAAGCAGTGAGAATTATTAATAAAGGAAATGGTAAGAAGCTATCAGGACATAACTAATAACTAAAACTGGTCCACCACCGTGAGTAAACAAAAAATTTCTTAGGTTAAGTTCTTAGGTAAAGTTTTCAAATGGTAAATAAGCTGGGGTTTTAAAAGTAGATTGTTAACTTTTTTTACGTGCTCGAAGAATTTGTGGAGATAAATTTACTAATAGCATTACTCTTAGGGAAGTAGTCTTAAATCATTTACATAAACACGCCACGCGCTCAAAAATTTGGTCAAGTAGTTCAGTAATTACCCATCGAAGAAACCTTGTCCTCAACTAGACTTCTGGTATTGCTTGTGTGGAGATTTCGGGAATCCTTCAATTTACATCTTACCTTTCTAGTACTTTATGCTTCATGTTCCTTTACATATTAAGTCAGTTATTAATGTTGGCGGAGTCTCGCTTTGGGTGAAGTCTGTTTGCTTGGACGCGATAATGTCAATAATGAGTGGCCGTTTATTTGATTAAAGCATATAAAGCTGGGAAAACCAGGTGCACAAGAACATTATCCCAGCAAAGGTGAGGACACACCCGCCATTCCCTAGGGTAACATAAAGCTAACGGGAGGGAAGGGAGGAAAAAGGTTTATGACTAACGCGAGCAAGGAGGCCTTGTGGCTCGCTTTCTTGACGCTTTCGTGACAAATCCCCGGATGACAGGAAAACCCTCCTTTGCTGGTAGCTGAAGAGATACTATATTGATCAGTCACAAAACTCGCTCTTTCATTGGATAAAGGTAAAGAATAATTTGGCTGAGTTTATAAAAGTCAGTTGATGTCCCTGTTGTTTTTTGTACCCTAAAGAAATCAACCGCCAGGACAAGTCAGGCAAAACGCCTCTTCATACCGCCATCCTGTCAAAACAGTTCCATATAGTTGACAAGCTTCTTGAGAGTGGTGCTGACGTCACTATCAATGATGATGCAGGTGACAATCCTTTGCACACCGCTATCCATGTTGGCAGCGATAAACTGGTACTGGTGAGTAGGCCGACGTATTTTCAAGCTCCTTCGACGTCATTTCAAATATGTTCGGACACCGTGATTCTGGTAGTGGGTCTGGAATTCAAGCCTTTGTTTGTGGTGATACCTGGATTGTTTAAGTTTACACACTATGTTATTTATTGTTTTCTCTCTCAAGACACTTCTCCATCGTGGAGGATGTGACGTTGGGAGCCTGGGACGGAATTCTGCTACTCCTCTTCATCTTGCTGCGGAAATGGACAATGATGTCATTTGTAAGATTCTGGTGAGATATTCAATTTTAAACCGTGAACTTTTTAATGCCAACATGACCACACTTAATCTCCTGGTAAAATAATACAGCATCAGGATATAGATAAATAAATAAATATGTAAATAAATAAGTAAGTAAGAAAAACGCTTACTCGCCCCACTCATGGTAAGGTAATTCAAGACAGTCTTAAATTCGGGATTCCACGCTATGGACTCCGGATTTCAGGTAATGGATTCCGGATTTTTTGTCAGTGGAACCTGGATTCAAGATTCCATTCGTTAGCAGGATCCCGGATTCCTTGGCGGACCTGAATTCCTGATTCCAAGGACCAGGATTTCCATTTCCAGTATTCCGAATGCAAAAATTTCCCGTATTCAGAGGCACAAGCTAAAGTTTCCCGGATACTGCAGTCGCCATTCATGTTGAGACTTGAGACTTGACACTCAGTAACGTACGTATTGATAACGTTTACTGTGTTATGTCAATTTAGGTTGAAAATAACGCAAGTCTGTCTCCTTTGGATGGTGAGCAAATGACACCTGTTGGTAGGGCAGTAGAAAGAGGAGCTAGCAAATCTGCAAGATATCTTCTAAAGATTGGTAAGTGGGTCCTCTGTTCTGAATGCTTCAGTTGATCGACAGCTGAGAATTGTTCCAAATTTTAACTGACGGCCGAGAAATAAAGGGCTTTTGACTGAAGCTGAGATCTGAGATCCATATAATTTTCTTTACACGCTTGGAAATTTTTGTGCCAATTTTGGCCAAGTTTCGTGTCCCCGTTTCCCCAGTCCTCTTCTTTGAAATTCTGCGCGGCCATATCGCCGGCCCGCGAAGAGCGAAAATCGGTCAGGCTTTATCGCCATGTGAGAGAGAACTGGTACTAATAAACAATGTTTTGACTAGCGCGATAAAAGCTACAAAGAAAGAGCTTTTTATCGGTACCTTGCATGCCTTGTCTTCGAATATTTTGAGACTAGCTTTATGTCGGCGAAGAGAGAGTTTCTTGCGAGGTTCTTGAGAGAAAAGTCTGGCTGAAGTAAGCTTTGGAAAAGGTTTTATATCTGCTGTTTGGTGCTCATATCTCAAAAACGGAAACGAGGAAAACATGAAGAAGGTATTTATCCTTTGTTTTGATGCTTTAGTTGCTTAAGTTTGGAGCTTACGCACGTGAATTTTTCTTACAAAAAAATACTACTTTTAGGTCAATCAGGTTCACATCACGCTTGTTAATGGATGAACTAACAGGTTTTGGATGACTTGCGAGAAGCAAGAAAATCACTCCTCCGCTCCGAGGTTGTCCTATTCTCAGTAAAGCGATTTCTACTTCGTGAATTGTCAAGACAAAATGCTAACCTTCGTGGCAGATAATAATAAACAGCGAGGAATTTTGTTCGTTGAAAAGTGGGAAGTTACAATAATACATCATGTCATCGTCAAACAACACCAGTTCAGCCACGTTCAAGTGTATTTGAGGTCTCTTCTTTGACATTAAAACACCCCCACCAAACAAGAAAGGCGTCCCTTCAAATTTCTTAATGAAGGTAAATTAAACTTATCGAAGCGAAGTTCTTAAAGAAGGCATTTTGAAACTTAGTTGTTACTAAAGAGATCGATAATTAGGACGACAATCGATATACATAACAGAGCTGCTGCTC
>JBBMOI010000012.1:20177500-20257500 GCA_038088405.1 Porites divaricata | reverse complement strand
GGGATTCAAAGTCCATGGAATCTTTACTGCAGGTGAAAGTTGCTATAGTAACCATAAGTGATTGACGTACGCTTACTGAGGGTCTTTTAAGTTCATTAAACGCAAACTTGTCAGGAAAAAACTTGAAGCATTGTTCTGGCAAGTGTGTTGAGTACGTACTGGTTGTAGTCTATGATCAATTAGAGACCTTTAGATTACGAGTACGAGATTTGACTTAAACGTTTTTTCGCGTATTCTGAAAATATAGACTCCCCAAAAAGCTTCATTTTGTAATTTTTCACTAGAGAAATTAGCACTGTTATCTTTAGTGAAGTACGTTACACCCTCTCCCGATCGCAAAATGATAAAACTTCTAACATTTGATAACTTGTTCCCGCCACTTCGACATTCTCGCTAAAACTCGTAGTAGAATGACGACGGCTACCGCATTTTCCCGCCAAAATGACGCTGGTTCACGCGCGAGCTTTACTTAGTACTGAGAAAATCACTGAGAAAATCTCCTTTTCGTTGTCGTACTCGTCTTAAAATCTCAAGCTCTCTATTTTTACCAGTTTATTTGTTTTTTAATGTCTTTATATAGAGCCCCGCCGCTGCCACCCTTATCACTGAAAAGGATGAGGATGGTTTTTCAGCCGTTCACTACGCAGCTAAACGAGGAGACATTAAGGTATTTTAGGAACTACTGTCCACAATGCTTTAAAAATAATAAAACCCTAAGAATATCTACCCCAAAATGCCGGCAATGAACCCTTAGTCGTGACGTGTTAAAAAAGAAAAAAAGTTATATGAGTTTCGTATTGTGACTCCTAAGGCAACAACCATATTTCCTTCTTGTAAAATGCTTACCTATGTAATTAAAAGCTTCGATTTTTGAAATTATAATCATTCCATTTGCTTTTATCTTCTAGTTTAAAATTTTAGATGTCTTAAAAATATAATACATTACTCTAAGAAGACTACAATTGCTCTCCATCCCCTCGACCGGATCTCTCCGAATTTTATGGAGAGATCTATTGGGTGAGACGACATGTTACGTTTCTGACCGTGCGTATTTATCTCTTCCAAATCTTTTGTCATTTTCTTAACAGAATATAAAGCTGTTTGTAACGAAAAACAGGACTTCTTCTAGTGTGTTATCCAACAATTTAGACACACCAATTCACGTAGCAGCAAGGTATGTCTTCTTCTGGGTGTACAGCCGTTCGATACACGTATAAGATTTCACAAAGGCGATCCTGTGCCAGATATTTAAGTATCTTTTTACACTCCGACAAGCCATTTTTGTATTCAATATTTCTATATTTTATTTGGAGAGGAAGCCCCTTAGAATTAAAACTCCCAAAACTTGTTCATTTACGGCACTTATACTCGCTATAAGAATTCAGACGTTAAGATGATTCAAATGCGGTGAACTAACTAAAACGAAACCAACGTAGTTTGTTCCCAAACCCGCCTAATCTGCTTGCTAGTAGCCGTTCTGACTTTTGATTTTCGCGCTAGCACGAACAAAAGGTCCCAGATGAGTGCCATTCGCTTAATTCTGGGCGTTGTTTAGTATTTGTTTAGAAAACACATTTTTTTGGCCTCTGGTGCTTATTTCAAACGGTCAAGGACATGGTTAGGATGTGGCAGAGGTACACACCACAGTAAATGACCTGGTGCGCACAGTTTTCCAAATCAACCCTACCCTCCCCAAAATCGTTCCCATGCGGGTAACAGCGATTGAATCACTGTTAATATCCTGTCAATATGACAAGGTAAAACTTTGTAACACAACAGCAAAACCTTCTGGTCGTTTTGCACCATTTTTCTATTTTGTTTCACGTGTTTCATTTAGCTTTTTAGTCGACATTTTTCAGGTACGCACTTGCGTACTGACCTACAGATAGCTACGCCCCTGACGGTGGAGTGAAAAAGTGAATCTCTTGAACTTATCTTGCAGGTACGGTTGGACGGAGTGTGTTGAGGCACTGATGGAAAACCAGCACGTTAAAATCATCAACTTGTGGAACAGCCAAGGGAAAACAGCGCTACATTTCGCTTGTGCAGAGGGACACGATAGCACCGCAGAAATACTTCTGAGGCTTGGTGCTGTCATAGAAAGGTGCAGATGGTCTAAATCCATGCTGCGGAGCACGAC
Source organism: Porites divaricata (assembly GCA_038088405.1). Taxonomy (NCBI): domain Eukaryota; kingdom Metazoa; phylum Cnidaria; class Anthozoa; order Scleractinia; family Poritidae; genus Porites; species Porites divaricata. The sequence goes on along the minus strand of JBBMOI010000012.1, from coordinate 20,255,360 downwards.
TGTGTTAAACAGCCTTCTTAAAAAAACGACTGCATTGAACTAGGATAGCAAGTGATTTGACAACTATTACACCCTTCTCTTTCAATCCAGTAACTGATAAGCTTAAACATGCTACGTAATCTGTCTTTCTCTCTTATTTAATTCTTGCTGTGATCAATGTCATTGAATGGCCATAAATGAACTTATTCAACATGCCAAAAAGTTTCGGGCAGAGAGAAATCTCTTTGCTTCTAATGGGGAACACCAAAAACTAACAAAAAGTACCTGAATGTGAGATAACTATGTAATCCGTTGTGTATAAGTTAAAGGTAGAATAATCTGGTTCAAATATTTATATGAAAAATTTATAAAATGACTTCGAAACTAAGCACACGAGAAGTAATACAAATCTGTTTAGAGTGACTCAAAAAAGTCGTTTTGCATTAGTTGGTCACGTGATCAACTTTCGGTAAAAGCGAAAACAGTTCGCTTTTGAAAAAAATTTGTTAGCACGAGCTGAAATAGCATATTAAAATTAGGTAACCTGTACATTTTCAGCCGTATATCTTAAAGGTAGCGATAACAACGGCCGCCGAAAATTAGAAGGATTTGTATGAGAAAACAATTTTTGCCACCCAGTCACGCTTGAATGGTTTTCAATACAAATCCGCATTACGGGGCTCAAATCTCCTTTTAATTCGTAACAGGCACTTTGAACCCTTAAATGTGTAAGGGAAAGATTCAACGACAGTTTAAAAATTTCACAATTTACAAGGAGTTGCATGGAAAACCATGCAAGCGTAACTAGGTGGCAAAAGTTTTTTTCTCATACAAATGCTTCTAATTTTCGGCGGCCATTGCAATCGCTACTTTTAAGATATAGGGCTGAAAATTTTCAGGTTACCTACTTTTAATATGTTCTTTCAGCTCGTGCTAACAAAATGTTTCGAAAGCGAACTGTTTTCGTGTTTAACGAAGTTGATCACGTGACCAACTAATGCAAAGGGCCAATTACATACAATGGAACCTCTTCTTTGGGACACCTCTATTCAAGGGACACCTTCATGTAGGGGACACAAAATTTAGTCCCGAAACCTGGGCTTGACCTCCATAAAGGAGACACCTTAAGGCCGATTTAGACGGTACGATTTTTGGCTCATCCTCGGTGTAAGAACCTGTTAAACTCACCGGTGACGTAAAACAACAAAAAAAAGAAGTCAACACAATAAAACCTAGAAAAACAAAAGGTTCATAACAAAGAAAAAGTTCACTGGTTCTTACACCGAGGTAAACCCCGATTTTTGCTTACGACTATCGTGCGCGACTAGCATACTTCAAGACTTTCGACCATCCACATGCGCACAATTTCAACTTACGACATCCACAATGTGTCGTACGAATGTCGTGGGTGTAATTTACAAGACACGATCTGCCGTGAAGTCATGACGCATGCAAGTCGCGCACGATAGTCGTAAGGAAAAATCTTACCATCTAAAGTCGCCTTTAGCACTCAAAACGTGACTGATCACAACGAGGGTTGAAATCTTTAAGTGTACACTAATCACAACAATGCCAGCTTTCACAACCTGAACTATCTCACTTAAATCGATGTACTGCACTTGTGTGAATTCAACATATAATGTCACAGAGAAAAGTTAACGATGATTTGTTTATCTTGTCTTTGTTGGTTGATTATCAACAAACCCCAGCCCAACCTCCATTTAGGGGACACCTCTATTCAAGGGACACATGCTTCATAACTGAGAGTGTCCCCTGAATAGAGATTCCACCGTAGATGACATTATGAACTGACTATTTTGAAATTTTCTCTTCTCCCAGAGATCAAAGCGAGCGCACGCCACTTCATTTGGCTGCCACTAAAGGCTCTCTATCCTGCTGTAAACTCATGGTAAACAAATACGAAGATTGCGTTAACAACGTCGACAAAAGCAAGGTACGATTCTTCTTACTTACGTGTAAATCTTACCCTGGGAGCGTACGGTTTATTTCATCCGTCCAGACTACAATCGGCGGCAAAATTGTTGAGACATTTTCGAGGCCTTGTTAGTGGTTTTTGGGATAAGGGATAATTGACAAAATAATTTGGGGGCGGGAAGGCTAAAGTTAAGTGGATCTGTGAGGAGCAATTTCGTGCGACTTTTGCTACTTTAATTTTCAAGAACAGTTTTAGCCGCTCAAGTAGCGGCGATTTTAGGCACAAGTGTTTTGGCAATTTTGCTGCAATTTAATTTTTGTAATCTTTATTCAGCTATTTTCGTACGCTTGTGTAATGAACGCGCTTTAATATCGTCTTGGCTCTGTCTTTGTTAGCTCTCGCTCAAAGAGTCTTGAATTGCCGCTGGTTTACACGCGTAAAATTTTGCCTCTGGAAACGGCTTAATCGGGCCTTTACAGTGCGCCTCTACTGTAACAATCGCAATAATTATTGGATCTTTTCAGCTAAAGTTTTATTTTCTTTATTCTCTAACATGAGTGAACTAAAAACTTCTGGCAAACATTTTTTTATTTCGCGTAAAGAGTGCGGGGGAGGGGGGGAGGGCAAGTTACCCGCCAGTACCACCCTCTGCGTGGTCCCTGACTTTTAGGGATAAGGTATATCTGTTCTAAAAGTTGCAGAGACAAGGGATAAAAAGACCCCCCCCCCCTCAACAGAACCTCATTGTCCTGAATTGGGTAACTTAGATGAACAAAACAATCCACACCCCTCCCCCTTCCACTCCATTCAAAGTTGGGGTGTTTATTGTTTTCCGCAGGTAGCTCGAACAATGGCGCAACATTGCATGGAGGGGGTGGGGGAAGGGAAGCTATATTTTCCCCTTTTTAAGTCCCTTTAGAGCAGGGGAGCCTCAACTAATTGTCTCACCGATTGTAGGTATTTCGAGAATTTCGAGAAAGGACCTTTCTGATCTCTAAAACTAGTTAAGGTATCTTCAAAGTACGGACACTTTAGCAGGTCAATCAATTGGCCGTGTTAACCAATATCACTTTATCAGTCTTTTTGCTACTTCTCTTTTCAGAATACCGCTATGAATTTGGCGGCCATCAATGGCCATCCTGGTGTTGTAGAGTTTTTCTTGTCGAATCCCGCGGCCGAAGTTTTAAAGAACAGCAGTGATGAAAATATTTTAGACATCGCCTCTAAATCCGAACAGAGGGAGGTTGCAGCAGTTATAGCCAAACATGAAAGGTCAGTTGTATGTGATCACAGTTAGAATGAAAAAGATAGCAAGCATTCTCTTTCATAGAAGGTTGACTGGACAAGCTAAACGATTAGGCCGGGTGGGACATACCAAGGGAGCCAACTAAGGCATCGCTCACATACTACAGTCATACTGTCACACTATTTGAACCTTGTGGCATGTGGAGCTGTATTTATCGTGAATTCAAAGATACATTTGAGGAAAAATAGCTTAAACAAGTATTTCATTTTCATTTCGCATTATTTCCTTGTTATTCACTCTCCGGATTTACAATAGCCGCTCAATGAACGCACTTGTCTTCGCTGCTCTCGCTGAAGTTCAGGTCGCCGTCCTTTCGGTGTTAAATGTTCCACGGCAAGGATTTCCAGCCACTTGTCGAATCGAGCACTATAGTGTTTGCAGATTGCTGTTATTTGCCTCAGAAATACTTTGCGATTTTCCAACTTACAGTACGTAAACAGAGGATGAATAAAATTAGCCGTAGTCGATGGCTTACCAGTTGTGTCGCCTGGAAACCCAAAATGCACGATGACGTCATGCTGAATGGCGTCTTTTAGAGTTTGTTTTTGGTTTGTTCCTAGGCACCTTCGGATGCCAAACTGATAGAAAGAAAGATTTATGACCAAAGCGAAATCACACTCCGCTTGCGATCCCCTTCGCTCGCTCCGCGAGAATCAGTTTTTGCTACAATTGGGTCGAATGATTATTATAATAATAACAAATTAGTCGTTATTTGAAGTGGGGACGGGTTCCACTGTAGCCTTCTGGCCTGACTTACTTGATATGTTCATTCAAATGGTTGTATTTGTCCTTTTTTATGAGCCACAATGTAAACTTTACTGGGACAAAATTTAGCGTCACCCCTACAAAAGTTAAAAGTCAATCAATTCCTCTGAAGCGCTTGCTCGCTCTTCGCAAATTTGTAATAGAATGCATCAATAAGAATCGCACTTTCGATTTCGTATTTCAGGTGGATTGAGGTGTTGCGCAGTTGTTCAACACCTCTGGTTCCTCTTATGACGAAAATGATCGAAAAAATGCCGGAAGTAGCTGTGGTAAGTTCTAAGCAAACGTATGACATACGTAAGCAATAACACATCATAAAACATGCTAAGTTTGAGCTTCGAATTTTTGACAAAAAAATCATCGAAATATGTTAAGGGTATATGTATTAGACCTCTTTATACAACTTGATGTGGGTATGTGTGGTCAGTAGCAATTTTTGGCGTTCTTATATAGAGCTCGTCCATGGACGTACTCTTGTTGTGAATTGCATTTCAAAATATTAATTATTTACTTAAGATTGTAAGAATTGTCATGTAAAATTTTGGGGTTCCATATTCGCATCCTGAAAATGCTTCATGGAATGACAATGTTCGTGATTCTCCTACTTTGAAATCTTAGTTGTTCTTAGATCAGTGCATGGAGGAAAAAGGAGACCGTGAATCTCAAAACTATACGGTAAGTACTATTCAACCCTTCGATGGCACCCCACGCTTTCAACCAGTACTTCAGTTTCTACCTCGTCACTCATGCACTGAGCTGCATTAGTGGCCACCGTGGACAATGTGCCTTGGGAGTTATCATTCTTTCGAGGGGAACGAGTAGTAAGATGCTTTTGAGGGAAGCGGGTCGGCAGGTGGAGAGGTCTTTTCACTTTTAAAATGCCTTTACGCCACTAAATTTTTGCCACTACTCTTATAGAAACGATTTCTCAGAAAATTTTCGCAAAACCACGCAGAAGGATGCAAAAAGGTTAACTTTTGGTCAAACTTTGCCGTCGTTCAAAATCGCTGCTTTTACATAAGCTTCCTTTTGTCCAAGAGAGAACCAGGTATCGGTTCAGCTGGATGGACAAAGATCTGAATTATGCCTTGAGATTGAAATTGTATATAAGGAACTGCTATAGGAGCTGTTGCTTTATAATTAAGCGGCTAAGAAATGTGTTTCCAGCTTTAAAGATGTGTAACGTGAAATGTGGAATTCTGCGCAGGTGAAATATGACTTGAACTTGGTACAAGGCCAGTACCCAGGAGAAAAATTGATACCTGACAAAGCATCACTACAACTTATAGAGGTAAATACTTCATTCAATAATAAACCTACAAAGTAACGCCAGTGTGCATTTCTTATTTTAAGATCTATGAGTCTATGATCCCCTAGCCCCCTAAAATTCACCATAGCGCTCGGGACCCAGAAAAACTTTTAAGAAATTCGCTTGGGAGGGGGGCGGGGGGGGAGGGGGAAGGGTGGAGGGGGAAGGGTGGAGTCTCGTTTGAATGATGAAGGTCCTGTGCACCTCATGCATTATATGCACTGCACAGGACTACCACCTTAGAATGGACTGACTGAGCCGGCCGTCATCGACCTGCCGTTTTCACATTGCTTCACCTGCTCCGTGGTTCTCCCCTGTATTTTTCGCCTGCCTGTGAGCCCGTACTATCCACTGGTATAGTGTTCTTGGAGGGTTCCAATCAAAGTATAAGTCAAATTATTCTTTTCTCAAGTTCTGGCTTCCTCCAGAAAATATTATACCAAAATTCTGGGATGCAGGAACAGATGTAGAACCGTCCGTTCTAGAAATCGACCTGACCGTTAGGAAGTTTTCAAGCGCAAAACGTACGTGCCATTGCAGTTAACAATTTGTTTATTTTTGAAACTGAATGACAGAATATTGGACCACACTCTAACTGGTACCGTCGAACTTTCAAATTTCTTGCTCAAAAGACGAATCAGCCCCAATAATATTATAACGGCACCCTGAAACATGTGGGCCTTTTTTTAACAGACAATGGCTTTGAACCGACGTGAGAGATGCTTAACACATCCCGTCAGTTTTGTGTTATTAAACACCAAATGGTAAGAGCACGTTAATACTTAAGTTGGTTATTCTAAACAACGGCGGCCTGAAGTCAGTGATGTTCACTGGCTCCCCCGTAGGGCGGGACTAATTTTGCTATTCACTTTCATAGGAAAAAGTTTGGCTGGTTGACGTTCGCTGTAAATCTTTTCTCGTATTTCTGCTTTATTGTTCCGTTGACGGCGTTAGCAGTTTATGGAAGGGATCGCATAGAATCTCTTTGCGGCAAACCTGGCATTCATATCGGTGAAACGGTATGCAATTTTTTTTAACTATTGAAGTGCAAATTTAAGAGGACCTATATCATAGATTTGTAGCATCCCATTTGAATTCGGGAACTCCAAGTATGTCTACATTTTGATGAAATCTTAATATATAACAACCTATTGCTGGTGACATTTACCATGCACATATTGTAAATCTATAAACAATTATATAATCCTCTCTTGATAATACTGAATGAAGTTTTTGAGATCTCCGGAATAATCGTGGTTGAGGTAAGTGTTATCAGCTGAGCCGAAGGCCGAGGCTGATAACATTTAATTACCGAGAACTTGATTATTCCGGATATCACAAAAATCAAATTTAAAAAATGTTTTATTATACACTGTTTAGAAGAAAATATCGCCAAACACACCGTTGCACGAAACATAGTTTGACATTGCTCTTTTGAAATGATGAATTGCGCGAGCGACCTACAGATTAGCCACTAACAGATACCTAACTAATCTGTAGGTTGCGCTAATTTTCAAAATCAACTGTAGGCTCTTAGCCAATGAGAAGACAGATAGTGAGTGCAACGTATAATAATTCTAAATCACTGGCTATTGGGCGTCTCTTTTTAATTTAAGTATCATTCGATAAAAATCTATTTTTAACTGCTTGGTTAATTTACTATGGCCAAAAGCTGAGAGCTTGACCTGATTAAAACGTGTTATTTAGGTCGAAAAATACAAAATGACACTTTAAAGACATCTTAGTTAGAGGTAAAGAGGTTTATTGGTAAATACAAAAACAGTTTAAGTTTTGTGAGAAAAGTTCATAGACTGCTGCAGGGCATGAGATCAGAAGACTTCTGAATGAATGGACTGCCGTGCCAGTGTCGGATGATGTGAAAGCAGCGGGGGGGGGGGGGGGGGGGGGGAAGAGACGAGGTCTGGGACCGAGAAACGATGTTCTCACAACATGCAAAGCGATCACCCTGCGTGATGGCCAGCGGATAATTGCAGCTTTTTCCCACAGTAAATATTTTTAGACTTTTAGAAGCAAGAAGTGAACCGGTAGAGGAAATCAGAAATGCTTAAAAAATTGAAAAAAATAATATCATGCATCTTTGTTCTTCTTGCATATTGTATTTGTCTTTCGGTACTGAAATTGCGGGGGAAACTAAAACGCAACCGCGTTAGATCTTAACCAACAACAACGCGCTCGATGGATTTATAGGTTACATCGTTTTTGCCGAGCAAGGATAACTTGATGCTGATAAAAATTACTGGAGAAAGTGTCAAATTTATCGGAAGCAAGAATATTCAGAAAGCTTTATAAATATGAGCTTGCAGCTCTACATATCATAACTGAATTAACATCAGATAAACATTCACACCTCATAACATTTCACTCGTTTATTACGATCAGTCAACACCTTGAATCCAATGTTAAAATCAAAACGATCCTAATAAACAAATCAGAACTACTACTGAACGCTCTGTACCTTGAAGCGACTTTAACTTTCCTAAGGTTTGCTGCAAAACACGGCTCGATAGCTCAACTCTTCGGCGGTTCTTATCAGTACGGAGCTATATGTTGCATATTCCAAACTCTGCAGAGGGAAATTGTTTAACAGAAAAAGAAAACCACACACTATGTCTGAAAAGCGACATCAAATCAATAAATTTGCGAATTACCAAAATATAATAGTGAGAAACAGTCCCGCCTTCGACCGCCATGTTTTTGTTTCTTCTCAAGACCGTTGATCTATGGATTTTGACGTAATGCGCATGATCAGTACCAAATCCGCTGGCAAGACCCTTGCTGATCGCTTTGCAAGTTGTGAGAACATCGTTTGGATTTCATTTAAGAGAATGTATGGGAAGTAGCTTCCCCCCCCCCCTGTGTGAAAGTCTCTGCCGAACTTAAGATTACTTTGTTGCTGTATCATAACTGTAGCTAGTAACCGAAAGCTAGCATGCGCAGACTGGTACGCCCCACTTCTGGCGTCCTAATCGAAAGAGTAATGTCCCGCAATTTAGAGATGTGGTGTTCAGGTCGGGTCTTAATTGGTTACGAGTGGTCCTATGTCCTTAAAATGATAGCTGATACTTTTTTTACGTTTTCTTTAGTCGGACTGCACGCATTCAGATGTGGTAAGTCTGTGTTCTATTAGATCGTCTTTTCATGCATTTTGTTGTCGCTCCCATGCATTTCACCTCGATTTTATTAGTGTCTTTAAAGCCCCTTGGCTTAGCTATAGATGGGCTTTTAGTGCGCATACGCTTCATATTTGTTTTTATTTATGACTGGTATCTATTTCTTTTCATGCTTTCAGGCAACCCAACTCCTGAGTTATATTGTTTTAGTTGCAACGATAGTACTGTTGGCGAAGCATTTATTTTCACTGTTTCGCAAGGTAAACAAAAATTTGGTGATGTTTCCCATATTTTCCATATACAGTCGTTGCCAACAGTAGCATGCCGGGTTCGTTATTTTCTTGATGCATGTCCTGAAAGTATAGTCTGCCCCCGTAATAGGTTTAACTTTGTGTGACAAAGCTCTTTCTGCTGACTTCATCATAAACAAAGCTCTCCACTTCGTCCTTCTTAAGGAAAAATACAATCATACATCCACCTGGAAGTAAAAACTGGTTGTGGACTTGGTGGCCGTTAGTTTTGGTTCCCGCACCCTCCCAACGGAGCCTGTTCTTCGCTTGCTCAATTTCGGCCTGTTCTAGAAAGACTCTACATGACTCAAGTGTAAAGATCTTTGAATGCACTGTTTGCTAGGATGCAGTTTCGAATTCAGGCGTAATAGTTATGCACTCGAACAGGGGGCTCAGTTATGACCATCGGATTATCAATAAAGGATGTTCACACTTGAAAAACCAGTTTAATGAGAGGAACTAATCAAGAATCTGGCGACTTCAAGGCAAAGCTAGCCTCCCTTTCTCCCCCTCGATCCAGAAGGGGACAAAAGAAGGCTATGCTCTCAGGGTGTGGCTCCCGGCACTCAGGATTGATTACTTTGTTTTTATTTACAGCGTATGGCATATTTACTTAACTTCGTAAACGTCGCGGAGTGGGTTTGTTTTATCGCTGCCATAGTATTCATTCTCCCATCATGCGACTGTAAGACAGGCTATAAGCTGCAGGTGGGCGCCGTCGCCTTGTTCTTTGGCTGGTTGAATCTTATTCTTTACTTCAGGAGGTAAAGTACGGCAGCATAACCTACCTCTTTTAAATTATGCTTGTTTCATACACCTCTACTAACTACTAAAAATATATAACTTATAGTTATTAATTTCGTTGTAAGTATGTAAATAGAATTTCAGGTTTCATTTTTGGGAGTTGGCATTAAAAACTCTTGGTCACTCCAACTCCCTTCACTTCCATATCTTTTAGTTTCTGTTATCTATATGCCTGTCTTATGAAATGTTATATGTCATTATTTCTTTTTAACCTCCGTAATTCTATTGGAAAGTGAGATAAACCTGCAAAATCCGTCTGCGCCCGTCTTGAGCCGCAGCAAGATTTGCTCAGTTAGTAGATCGTTTGACTTTAGAGTGGGATGTCGCGGGTTTGATTCACGGGGCCGGACCGATACTTAAGGTCTTAAAATAACTGGGAAATGAAGGCACTCCCTTTGCACTGCAAACGGCTAGACCTTCGCGTAGCTCGGATGACAACGTAAAATGGTAAATATATGAGCGTTGCTTTGTTTTGATATAAAAAATGGAGATTAATGTTTTCATTGCAATGACAGTGTTTGTGGCAATGAGTTTCTTGTCTTGTATGCCATTAAATTACTCCCAAAATAGATCTGAGTCAAATAGCGTGCAACAGTCAACGGCTCAACGTCCAATACCACTCGATCATCTAAACTAAACAAATACAACAGAGGCAATGTTAACTTTCGTAATGTTTAATATTTTAAATCATATGCAAACTGAGTTTTAAGTTCTGTAGGACGGTTTATCATTCTTACTAACATAGACCTTACGTTTCGAGTTTTTGTTTTTGCCAAATAAGCAAATTTTTAGCTAAGAAAACGTAAATATATCAAGCATCCTACAGGGCATCGTTTCATATCCTGATACTGTGACAATTAAACTTATTAATTTGAGCTGGCTGGCTGTTTCTTTGCCATACAGGTTGTCATCGTACGGGCAGTATGTCATCATGCTCACAACAATGTTTGTTACACTTGTGAAGGTGAGAAGACGTCGGTGTGAAAATAGAATGGCAACCACTGGTTTGAGGAAGGCCACATGCACGAAACTATATCTAGTCAAATATCGCTAAGGCAGATACTGTTTAGAAGTGCGCTCAGTGTCCTTCTAAGAGAGGTTCCCCTTCATGAAAGTCCAAAAAAAACAATGATCGAGGAACATAGGGAAGAAGTCAAGTTGTCTGCTTTTGAGGGGTTTTTGTCTTACACAACTGTTCGTTAGGAGTTAGTTAGCTGAATGCATAATCTCTCTGAAAACAAAGTGACCATTGTCACCCGATTTTTCTAATATAGACAATCAGAAAATTATAGAAAAAAATTGACATAAAGGTCTGATTGATCCGTTCTTAAGTAGGATGCTTCTTGTTTAATCGTGGATGATGCATATGCACCAGTTGTTACTACATTTCGCCCCATGTAATGAAAATCCGGATTCCAGAATCTTGAAAATATTTGCTTGTGGAATCCGGAATCCTGGGGTTTTGGAATCTGGAATACTGCTCAAGGAATCTGGAATCCCACTAACGAATATGATCCGGAATCCATGTTACACTAACAAAGACTGGAATCCAGAACTTACGGCGTGGAATCTAGAATCCAACACTGTATTGGATTACCTTACACGGGGCGATACATTTAGAGATAAATTTGTGTACCCTGTCAGACCCTCTAACTAATAGAATAGAAAATATGATTGAAAAAAAAACTTGTACTTTGTCCATTTCAAGGTTCTGTTGTTATGGATGCTTTTTATCATGGCATTTGGAACAACATTTTACATGATTATGGAGGAGGTGAGTATGCAAGACACTTTCTTGTAAATTGTGGCGGGTAGTTTGCAGGTGTTTTATAAGATTGGAGATCTAGCGGGGGAGGTCTGGGGGAGGGTGTATAGTCCTGAAAAATTTTGGGAGGTTAACGGTATGTTTTCTAAAACCCTTACCCCCTTTCAAACAGAAAATATGATTTTCCCCGCCCTAGCCCCGCCCTAGCCTAGTGCCCAGGTGTTCTCGGCTCGATTACAGCTAGATTTTAAACCACTAAGGAGGAGGGAGCACCCTCGAAACGTCTGGTTTTTTCGTACCTTTTCAACGCACATTTTGATAAACTTTGCAAAAATCAATTGATCATTTGCGTTGCAGAGTATCTTCCAACTTTTTACACCTAGACTATACCGTGAGCTGTAACGTCACCGAGAGAGACTCACCCCCCTTTGTCAGACTTTGCGCGGATAACGGGGAAAGAGAGAAAGACTAGGAACTAATAGGCTGCCAAATTGCAGACCTGAAACAATGTTTAATTTAGCAAGAGACAAATGCACCGCACCCAATTCCTGACCTTTGTTTCAGAGAGTACAAAACATTACCCTATCTCAGACAGAAACAGCTGAAATGTCTACTCAATTTCAGAACACTAGGGTCCAAAAACCACACCCTTTGGTGCGGCTTATACCGATATGGTTTGTATCAGAGAATACCCCCTTCCTCCGATGTAAACTGCAGACTTTGTCACTGACTGAAGTGGAGAGATTGGAATTTGAAGTTAAAAAACGAATTATAAATCCCGAAGTACTAAGGATTGACTGATGTTGAACTCTAATTTGTAAAGAATCTCTAATTTGTAAAGAATCAACTGAAAATCCTAAGAATGTAAACCCAGTTTCGTAAAGGGAGTTATGTTAAATTATTTTGATGAGATTTTGCTTTTCGCAGGAACCGTTTAACATGTTTGGCACATCATTGATGACAATGTACGTCATGACATTGGGAGAACTCAATTACAGTGACAACTTTATGCCGTGGAAAGAGTTGCATTTCTCAACTTTGGCTAACGTTATGTTTGTTGTTCTTGTTCTTGGAATGCCTATAATCATGATGAACATGCTGGTAAGTGATGAAAAACACAATACACAATACAATACAATACAATACAATACAGTTCAGTTCAATACAATACAATACAATACAATACAATACAGTTCAGTTCAATACAATACAATACAGTTCAGTTCAGTTCAGTTCAATACAATACAACACAATACAATACAATACAGTACAATACAATACAGTACAATACAGTACAATACAGTACAATACAATACAATACAGTACAGTACAATACAATACAGTACAGTACAATACAATACAGTACAATACAATACAATACAATACAAGTCACAACAATAGAATAGAGTAGAATACAATGCAATACAATGCAATTGTTTATTGTTTATTGCTTTGTTTGCCATAAAATGTAAAAAGGAAAAGAAAAAAAAAATATTTACGCTGTCATGGCGAGGAAGCGCAAGAGAAGTCACCGGGCTTATAAGGAATGGGCCTCCCTCAGTTAAATCATTAGAACAAAATATTATCATAATTACAAATCAATGGCAGAGCTACAGTAAATCTTATAATAAATACATTAAATAGATAGTCGTACTAATTATAGTTCTAGGCTAAAAAAAAAGCGAAAGTGGCAAAAAAAAGAAAAAAATATTACTATTTATGATAAGAGAAATGCTTTCAGCTTACAGCAAAAGGAAGCGGTACTTATTGCATTTCGAATTTCAATCCAATACTATGAAATGCAATACAATACAACACCATTCAACGCAATCAATGGATTGCAATGCAATACAACTCAAAACAGTTAATGCAGTGCAACGCAATTCAACGCAACGCAACACAACACAACACAAGATAATGCAATACAACACAATGCTTTACATTTAGATTGTAAATAGTTGTACGTTAAATTTGTGATTTTCCGTTTTTCCATTTTACTTTTAGTGGATTAAAAAGTGACGTGACAATTAAGTAGCCAATCAGAAAGCGAGCAAGTGGTATAACATAAATCCAGAATTATAACTCTCTAAGCCTGATTAAAAATTATTTTAAATTTACTAACTAATCTGTATGATTCTCACCAAATTTAATGGTTAAACGTATATAGAAGTAAGTAAACATCCTGGTCTATACATTAGCGCCAAAGGATATACCCCATCTCATCTGTTATTCCATCCTTTTAATATGTTTTTATAGGTAGGTCTTGCTGTTGGTGACATTGACAAAATTCAACAGAATGCTTTGATGGATCGTTATATTTTACAGGTCAGCTTAAATTAAGCAGAAATTATACGTAATCATCCATCGGCAAAGGTGGATTATTTCTCCCTGTTACCACAGGGAAGGAAATTCCCGATTTATCGAAACCTTGATAACTTTGCCAACAATGTTGACCTCGGCATGGTAGGATTTACGTCGCGCGTGTGTTTCATTTCGCTAGGCGTTGCAGAATCGAATGAGCCTGATCTTTAAAATTATACGCCCAAGTGGAAGGTAGCCTGCGAGTAAGCTATCTGGAGCACTCTGGCGGCGGGGCAGGAAGAAGAGCTTGCAACTGCGTCTCTGGAATTTCAATATCTGCATCGAAAAAGTCGATGCGAAATGCGGAGATGACATTTTAGTAATGACGTCATTACCCTGGCACGCGCTTTCAATGTTTTTCTATATTCGCGCTTGTTTCTGCTTCGCGCTGATTGGCGGAAATCTGACAGCTCAGTCGTCGGGGAGCTAAGGGGTAATAGGCCCTTTGCAGGTAGCCGTTCACGTGACACAAAACCGCCGTGCTGGTGAGCAAAAGTCGCACAGGGACAAGTCAAACAAAAGACATACATAATTTTAAATTATAATTTTCTTTGTTTGTCTTGTCCCAGTGCGACTTTTGCTAACCAGCACGGCGGTTTTGTGTCACGTGAATGGCTACCTGCAAAGGGCCTATTAGAGGTTGAGTTCAAATTCTAGAGACGTAGTTGCAAGCTCTCCTTCCTTTTCCCGTCCCTCCAGAGCGCCCGAGAGAGCTTGCTCTCAGGCTAAGTGGAGGGTGACAATGGTGACGCACGGGGAAGAACATGCACCGGGAAGAGAAAAAAAAAAATATAAGAACGAACCATGACCTGGCAAGAAAGAGAGTGATAGGGTTACAGTTAAAGTAGGCTATGTGTCCAATTTTCATTTCCCCACTCGTCTTTTTAGAATCGAGAGAAAAGTGGGTCGAGTTAACTTTCGCGAAGACTTCTGGGACTGTTACTACTAGGGAAAGTGATAAAATTGGCCAATAGCTGAGCGGAACGTCCTTAGTAACGATCCCAGAAACAATTGCGGATTGATTTCGGCTCCAGTCCTCTTTTCGTTTCTTAAGTAGTGAATAGGCCATTTCCGAGTTCTCCCGGGCCTCTGTATCAAAACGAGATTAAGCGTTCAGCCTTTGATATGGAAATGATTTTTCATTCTCATGCAAATAAAACTCATTTTCACAAGAAAGGTTGTGCACCTGGCCTCATTTTGAAAGTGAGGGTTTTTGGTAATTTGGTACCCAGATCTCCCGCGGCCAACTTTTCATCGTAAGACAGAGTGAGATCTCTTTACCAGATTCCGAGGTGGCCTATTACCCGTGCTCACTTCTCGTTTTTCGTTTTTACGAAGCCTGTCCAAGTGGAAATAGAAGTAACATAACAGAATCTTTGATTTGGTTTTTTTCCTTTTTCAGGTTCAGTTACTCTTGGATATTGAGCGGTCTATGCCCATGTGGATTCTTAAACGTGTACAGGTTCAGGGCTACTCAGAATACCCTAACCACCCTAAAACACTGAAAACCAAGGTAATGAAGAAGAGATCCTTATTTAAATCTGGCGCAATAGTCATTTACCAAGGACTGTTATACATTTGTAGTCGAATCAACTGGAAAAAGCTCCCCCTCCGTCTACAAAAAAAGAAAAGGACCAAAGCATTGCTGGTGGCCAAATTGCCGATGTTGATTGTTTTTTTGACACGGTTTTGGAAGCGGAAGGGAAAAGGGGGGAGGGGTGGGGAGAGAAGAAATAGCCGACGCCTATAGGCACCCCTAACGCTTCTTCCTTGGCTTGTTTCTCTACCCCCTCCCCCCTGCCCGCTTTTTCGCCCCTACCACGTAGGCTACTGCTGGTGAGGAAGATTTTCTAAAACAATCAAGACCTTGTTTATTTGCTGATCCTATTCTTTATTTCCTTGACCACTGTGTTTCATTAAACAATGCTGTTTTTGGGAGAAATGAAATGCTGATCACTAAGAGTTAACGGGTTACGAGTTGGTACGAGTGATTAAGAGCACATTGCTCTCTTTCCCAGTTGGCAGATTTGTTTATCTCCTTCGGCAAGCCAGAAACAGAGGAAGTGGAGGAAGAGGAGGAATTATCACCAGGAATGCTACAGATTATTGGGAGGCTTGAGCAACAAGAAAAAAGGTTGGTGATTAGTGCCTAAATCGCCCCCCCCCCCCCCTACATAACCCATACGGGGATGTGGCGCTGGACAGGGTGTGGGTTTTTCCCTCTCTGTTCTAATTAAGCAGGGCAAATAATTTCGTGCGAGTTTGTCCTAATTATAAACAGGGTACTGACTGCCCGATTGATTTGATTTTCTTGATGAAATTTGTCTTCACTCCAGCATAAAAAAGCAATGACTATAACGTTAATTTGCCCTATTGAAATTGCCAATGAATGGCTTTAAACAAAACGGTGTGCATTTTGTCCTTTGTCTTAAGCAGATTAATAAAGTTGAGGTTGTTGTCCTAAACAGGGTCAGGGTTGAAACCCTCAGCGGCTCACCTGTGCCCAAATACCGGTCGAGTACCCCTCCCCCGGGTAAACACCATGCCATATAACGCTCTACCCTTGGCCTTGAAACAGTATAAATTAATGAATGATTTCACTTTGTTTAGCTCAGTTGGAAGAACGCCGGTCTGCTGAGCGGGAGGTCGCAGGTTCAAACCCCAGCTCGACCAACACTCAGGGTCTTTAAATAACTGAGAAGAAAGTGCTGCCTTTGTAATGACATCTGCAAACGGTTAGACTTTCTAGTATTCTCAGATAAGGACTAACAACCGTAGGCCCCGTCTAACAGTGCTTTCACTGACTGGTTCTTGAGGGACGTAAAAGAACCCACACCACTGTACGGTGGTCATCCTTTCCTGGGCTGGGTGGGTTATCTGTTAGGAGAGATCTTAATATAGGGATGACCTCATGATCCTCATTCAGATGTCGTAATGGCTACCTGTGAACAGTGTGTGTATGTTCCTTTAGGGTGGACAAGATGTACGACTTGTTAAGAGAGCAGACTGACATACTAAAGGAGCTTAATCAACTCTGTCGTGCAAAGGAAGAAAAACAAAAGGAGGAGAAGAAGGAAGGCGAATTTTTCAATTCGCTTTACCAGGGATTACCAGGAATGCACATGTTCTCCAGTCTTCCTCAACTTCCAAAGTTCTAGATAAACGCCACTGTTGCGGTTCATAAAAGGAGCTAGTAACGTGCAATAGATAGCATGGTTGATCGTCATTTAATGAGAGCTTTCATATTTAGCCATCGCCTTTGTTACACTAACACTTTTCAAAGATCAAGGTAAATTTAACGTTTAATTTTTCAGCTCAATGTGCGAGAACATGATTTAGCTAAGAGACTGTATAATTATACAACACTCTTTTTATCTTAACAAGCCCGATAAAGAGATTTTCAGCGATCCTAAATGCAAACGTAATTGGCAGCAAAAGTGTACGGAATTTCTATTGCTATGTAAGATCTTTTGTACGTAAAAATAGCAGCATTATTTAATTTACTTAATACAATTTAGAGGTCATATGAGTCATTACATATTAGTTTTCAGTTAATAGGACGGTTGATTATTTTGGTATATGAAGCTTAATAGTGAGGTGAAAAAGTCGCAAACATTTGGAGTTCTCCTGGAATGTACCAAGACATTCAATTCTTCGAGTCCTTCTTAGAAGTGTCAGAATATTATAACAACATTCTACTCCAGGATATACGTAACACATTCACGAGGAACTGATCCTCATGTAAGGAAACTCTCAAGGCCCTGATAGATAGATCCGTTTAAGTGGAAATAATATTATATATTATTGTGTACACAATAAATAAAACAAAAACGTCTAGGAAATGCTTTTGTTTTTTATTCTGCTTGGTAAGAATCTAGCCACTATGCGTGGTTTAAAATGGCCTTAAAGAAAACCTTTTCTCAGAATCTCTCTTTCGTGCTTGTTCATTTTCCTCTTTCTCTCGTTTGGAATTCAGGGCAATGTTATTTAACATTTCTGTCTGCCTTAGTAGGATGCTGCATATCTCATTGATCCTAAGGAGAAGAATCGACAAAAAAATTTATTTGGTGAATGAGCTCTTTTCTCCGCGGAGGCCACTTTATGTCGGAGGGAGGCTGGGGAGAGGGAAAAAAGAAAACACGCGGAGAAGGATGAGAAGAGGAAAGAGAGCCTTTTCTCTCTTCCCATCGTCCACTGCGCCCTTACTATTTCTTACTTATTGCTCAGTGTACGATCAGTATTCTACATCTATTGCTGTCTTTTGTTATTTCAACACGAGATTAGTTCCATGTCTCTGGTAGGAGAGGTGTTCTACAATCTTTTTAATGCCAACAGCTATTTTCGTCCAAGCCAAAAATTCTAAATAATTACTTCATATTAATCCAAACTTCAACTCCTATGCAAAACCGACGGATTTTTTTTTTGTATTCTAGTTCGTTTGTTTGTCTGCTTATAATTTGAACCAAAATATTTTTCCTTTTTTTTATTATTTTAACAAAATAACTTCGGTTTTCATTATTTGAGATGACTTTCATAAGTCTCGGCCATCATTAGTTATTTGTGACTACCTTCTACCTCTCCATGATTTGCTGTCAGGCTATGTTGTTTCTTAAGTTGTTTTTCTAGGAAGTGCAGAAGGCCACCATTAATTATTTGTAACTACCTTCCACCTCTATTGTTTTTCAAACAAAAGAGTGTTACTGTATAACGACTGTATAATGAGAAAGTATTCATTCTAGCCATTCATTGGTTGTTAGGAAAATTCTTTCACTACAAAGATTTTTACATATTCAAGGTGTGATAATTTCTGAGTAGGGAATTTTGTGAAGAATGAATTTACTGTGATTACGAATTAGGGAACCAAAATGACAAAAAGCAGTCGGACCTTCTTCGGAATCCATGATTCTACTTTAGCACCCGCCAGGAAATGGTCTTTTTTCGTTAGCTGAGGTAACTAGTTTACTAGTGCTGTATGCCTTGTTCAGGAACACTTTCCTCTGAGCTAAAGATTGCTTACGAGTTACATGACCTTAGCACGTGTTATTATTTCTATTCAGGGAAAACACTCTTGCTTGAAAACACAGGGCAGTGAAGTATCATTGAAAAATCTGGCACTAGTGAAGGTATATTTCTCATCTAAATTGTTCATATATTCTAAGTGAGGAACTTTCTATTCGGTACGATATCAAGTTCATTGTTTAATCGGTCAGTACAAAATGCAGACTGCAGACTGCTGCAGACCATTGTTTTCACCATGCAAATGAGAACGTAACAATATTCCATTAATTGTTCTCTAACCCTGAAAGTAATGGTCTGCAGTCAGGTTGCAGTCTCCATTTTGTACTGTCCAGTTTTTTAATGACATTTTTGGTCAAAAGCAATTAGTATAGGTAATAGCATGATTAGTAGTGATATTTGGGATAAATACCACGAGTGATATTTCAAAACTGTTATACGTAATTTCACGAGCCGTTAGGCGAGTGAAATTTGAGACAATTTTGAAATATCACGAGTGGTATTTATGCTAAATATCACGTACAAATCATGCTATTATTTGTTTATACTACTACCCACAAAAGGTTGTAATTTTCACATGTAGGTATTTCAAATTAAGCTGAAATACCACTGCTCTAAGCCAATCAAATTGCAGAAATTTCTCATGTAGTAGTATAAACGTTAATATTGTAATAACACAGTGTGCTGATTTAGCGCCTTTAAGATTACACTTTATGATTTATTCAAAATGGTGTTTGTGAAAAGATCAGGCAACACGATTACTGTTTGAAACCCTGACCGACCTTCTCTCGACATCACTTTCACGAATAATATCAATTTTAATGTTTTCTTTATGGAAATGTATGATGCCACTCATCCAAGACAAATATGAATAAGAACGAAATAGAAATCTGCGAATTCGAAATGAATTTGAATAATTTTTTTGTTTGCGCTCTAATCTAAGTAATGATGACATAATTTCTGCCTGAAGGCCAGGTCTGAAAACGGTTATGGATTTAAGAGGTCTGGTCTGAAAACGGGTGTGGAGAACAGGGCGGCAGATCCCCACCAAGAATTCCCAGAAGTACTCTCCCCCTCAGGCTAACAATGTTGTACCGCTATTGAGCATTTTCACACGACGTCACTACTGCCATATATGGTGTCCTAAAACAATGAAAATGAAATAGATTTACTTAGCTGCTGGCCTCGTGAGTGAAAAGGCTCTGTTCGAAACAACCTGTAATAATCCATGTAATAAACGAGCCAGCTTGGTTGGAGAAGGATGTTATGGTGGGGTAAGGGTCTATTTTGCTTTGTTTGCCGAAATATACCCCATTTGAATGAACTAAGTTTATTAGCTTACTTGGCGTCCTGTTCCTCCAGTTTATTCTTGATCTCCATAACTTCCGCCAGAGACTCTGATTCCACTTCCTGTTCCTCACTGTCATCTCCCGGATGTCCAAACCCACAAATGGCATCATACAGCTTAATAAGATAAAATAAAAAAAACTTAACGGTTTTACGTATTTTAAGGAGAACACATGCGCTATATAATTGGAGAAAATGTCATTGAAGACTTAGTAATTGATTGGTTAAACCCTTAATGAAATCAGACCAGAGTTAATTAAAATAGTGTTTGGTAGTTCAAAATCAGAGGACTACGTCAGAGATTAGTACAAAAATACCCCTAATGAGCACATTGTAGGCTAAATTGTCTTGCCTTGTCTTGGCCAATCTTTTTTTTGGCTGAGGTCCGAGTTGAAGCAGGCTAGTGATTTGAACAGTGCAAGAGGTAACTAGGGCAGGCCGGGTCCCTTCGGCCTTTTAAGGAGGTACTGGATTGCTATTGTGTCCTTGTTTTGATTTTTTTCCTCTCCTTGTTTTCTTACATTCACAAGTTTGCATGCCAGGTCTCTATTTATTCTTTTATTTTGTTGCAGTCGACAAAAGGAGACCGCAACCCTAGTCTCCATGTTGCTATTACGCATGCACATCAGATATGCAGCCAGCTTCATTTGTACTTCCACTTGCACAGAACGTAATCTGATCACACGCATTTAGAAATTCTATCACTCACAATCTCATAACGTGTGCTATTGGACATCTATCACATGCACGAAATTTACGCAAAGCACATCGTTGGTCAGCAAAAGCGTTTGGACCTTCGACTGTTATCGCCAGTATTCCGCAACCTTCGGTTAAGACTAGTTCGTTCTCTTTACCCGCGTCTTTAATGGTGCTTTTTTGTTTGGGAAGTCCACATGCTTCTCAAATTGGAGATGTCTTCGAAGCCATCGAGGGAGCTGTTCCTCAGTCTCCAGAAGCAACTGGATCTAATTTCAAACAAGAAATGGTCATCAGTTTTGTTGGCGCTCCAAAAAGGGTCGCGCTCAAACAAACCTGAAGAAAACCACAATAATTTGCAAACTAAAGGGTGTTTAAGATGTCATTTATCTGACGCCTCAAAACAAAAAATGAAAGTCGCACGGAATCTGTGAAATATAAAACTGGAAATGGGACAAATTGTTCGAGCGGACAACATCTGATCATTTTCCAGACGGTTCTTTCCCAATTTTCGCTGCCTTTACTTTACATTCAAGTGGCTGAACGCAATACACAGATGTTGGTCTAATTGTAAAAGTTCTGATCATTCCATAAGGGATTCCTCTTCTCCTTAGTTTCTTGTCATGTTTTTTCCATTTTCGCCCCATGATTTTGTTTGTGAAATCTGAAAACCTGAACTTTGGATTCCGGAATACAGGTCAAGAAATCAAGATCACACTAACGATTGGAATCCGGAATCCACGGTCCACGGATGTAAAATCAGGAATCCAGTACCTGGAATCCGGAATTTACATTAAGGAATCCAGAATCGGCGACCGTTTCCTACCAGGGCAGGAAACGAGGAGCAATACGTGGAACTGAAAAAGAGGAATGATGTCTTCCTTTTCAATTTTCCCTCAAAATTTACAATCGTACATCATTGACGTAGAAAGGCAAAATTTACCTGTGTGACGTATCTGTCCATTGTAGCATTCTTCTGAATATTGTCAATATCACCAACAGCAAGACCAACCTGTAATAGATAACAACCATACCTTAATCGGTAAATAATTAAGATATGAAATATTCATTTACTATTTTGTTATTGACTTCGAATTCTACAGTGCTTGGTGTGCTCTCTATGATAATATATATTTCTATTGAATTCTAGATCTACAATAGGTCTTTCCACTCTTTTTAGTGGAGGGAAAAGTGGCTTGGACTAGAGCTGCTAGTACTATGGGTGTGTTACGTTCATTTGTATATTCGATATTCATTCTCTTTTCCTACGACTTACAGCTGAAACAGGTCGGGAAAAGGAGATTAGATTTAAATTTGAAGAGGAGACTGCAGGAATCAATCTTTATAAAAATTGTAGAAAGCCACAAGTCAAATTATTTTAAACACAGGATAAACAGAGAGTATGATTCCACGAGAAGCATTTCATCATAACTAATTGATATTCTTGGCTTGCACTTGACGTCAGAGATGTTTCCATATTTGGGTATCCGCCATGTTGGTGTTCCACCGCGGGTGAAATTTACATATGTTTATATGCTATCGCGTCACTTTTTCTAAGTGGAAAGGTCAGCACTTTTAACATCTGTCGAAAGGCCCTTGGACACCTTATGAAGTTTACACAACGTAGTATTCCGTATCGTTTTGGATTAGCCGGTTAAGCACTGCGTTTTACAGATTAGGGTTAAGCACTACCTTAACTGATTAGGGTTAAGCACTGCCTTTACTTATTAGGGTTAAGCACTGTTTCGAAACTGGTTAGGTTCCTTTTTTGGGTTGGGGTTGATGGTATGTGTACTTTAATTTACCTTGTGTAAACTTCATAAGGTGTCCAAGGGCCTTTCGACGGATGTTAACGAGTGCTGACCAAGTGGAAAGGAGTTTATGTTTTTATGCGGCATCATGCAAGGAAAAGTCATGATAAAGCTGTATAACTAAAACAAGGCTCTCCAAAATATTCCGATGAATTCTTATTTTTCCGAGATAAGAGAGAATCACTTACAAGAATTTGCAATGTAAATATTAACGCCTCACCAGCATGTTCATGAGGATAATAGGCATCGCAAGAACAAAGATAACAAAAAGAACGTTGACCAGACTTGAGAAAGGATACTCCCATGGCATGAAGTTATCAGCGTAGTTCAGTTCACCCAAAGTCATGACAAAGACTGTTAACAACCAATGAGGGAGCGAGATGAACGTTTCCTAAAAGTAAATTAAATTCAAGTAAGTAAGAATTTCAATAATCAAAAAAGTTTAATTCAAAAGTCCATGGCAGCATGACAGCTTGAACTGCTTTAACAATACCTTTTTTCGATTCTAAGGGTGCAAGAATACATACTTACATTTTCATCGATCAGCATGTAAAAAGTTATTCCAAATGACAGGAGAAATAAGATGACCAGAACCAAGACCTTTTGTGAATAAAAATTTAAAAAACGTATGATTCAGGAGGCTATGCGAATAAAGATTGCAAAAGATAACTTTTCCGACGTGTAAAATGAGACGCCGTGTGGTCTATGGTTTTGTCACAAAGAAAAGCAAGAAATCTGGAGAAGATGAAATGATACTAAGGATGCAGGAACATCATAAGACAGTTTGTGAGTTTCTTTATTCGGTGAAAACGTTAACTGCACAACAAAGAAAAATTTTAACCCTTTACCAGGGTTTTTCCTTAAAAATGGGACGAGGTTGGAGAGCGATACAGTAGGCCTGCGCGCATTCTCGTTCTCAGATCAGTCCCGCCGCTTCTTTTGGTCACGTAGTAAATTAAGCCAAGTAGCTATTAGGAAAAGAATGAGCCTTGTAAAGTGTTTAGGCGTACGATCAGAGCCAACCATGCGCATTTTCGTCACACACGTTAATAAATAAACCTATCTAAACCGTTAAGCCGAGACCGGAAGACTGCATATACACAGGCTGAGGAAAAACGTTTAAAGTCAATACAAGATAAGACCTCACCTTTAACAGCGTTTTAAACATTGTCGCAAGCATGATAACATATGATCCGTAAAATGAAAGTCTAAGAAAAAAAGATGAACAAAACTGTTAACGCTTACAAATATTTCATTTTGAGACGTTCGTTACACATACACCTCTAAATGAAGACATTCTGTGATAATTCAGTACCGCGCGCAAAATGAATATAGCAGCATATCGCTAGGACTGTTAGATCATTCGGCAAGGAGCCAGTTGTTCACAAGGTAGATAACATTATGCTGTAGATAAATATTTGTCCAGTGGATATCGCCATTTCCGTATTTTTACACTTAGCAAACTATCAAAAAACTACATCCGGTGGATAGCGCTATCCACCTCTTGTGGTTGAACAACTCGGACCAGGCATCCAGGTAATTGGTTTCCCTAATACTTGTCCAGTAGATAGTGAGTTACCCAGTGGCTTGGATGTTGCAAACTGGGGCCATGGATCCTAGAATCTCAATAATTTGAGTGATACCACTATTCCAAAAAGGTAGATAAAAGGGCGGCCCTTAAACGACTGTGAGCGACCCCATAATACAGTTTTCCTGTTACTTACTTTCGTAAGTAAAGAATTAGGTTCATCCATCCAAAAAACATGGAAACAGCTCCAATCTGAATCTGCCTGCCAGTCTTGCAGTCATAAGAAGGAAGGATATACAGCATGGTAGTGAAATAGCCAGCCAACTCAAAATAATTGGAAGAGGCAAAGAAGTAATGAGCTCGCTGCAAAGAGTAACAAAAACAACGTAAGTTAGTAAAAAAAAATTACTTTCCATTCACCAATTTAGAAACTGGACTGAGTTAAATTTCGCAAAGATTTCTGGGGCTGTCACCAGGGACGGACAGGGTAAACATAGCTGACTGGCAAGTCACCAGTAACAATCCCAGAAACGCCAGCGGCCCTGTCTCGCCTAAGACTCCAACAAAAAATGGCATATCAGCGCTACGCAACGGCTGTCCAATGTACAAACTGGACAAATTTCTCTCAAAATAACCTCTACATTAGGACAAGGTCTCCTCAAGAGGTTGTTCCAATGGTATGGCCGTAATGTAAAGGTTTGACCGTCCTCAGTTTCATATCTTTTGTTTCTTTTATCTCGTGATAGTAACGTCAATAGCGACGTTTCCACACTGAGGCTACTGCCTACAAGCGATGATGGTTAGAATCTAAATGGCGCGGGTCGCGAGTCGCGGTAAATTGACCCTGTTGTGATATTGAAAGTAGTGCTCAGTGGCTTAAAGTTGGGCAACATTTCTCCTCAAATAATATTGAACTTTGAAACACCATTAAATGTGGGTGAGTGGCATTTACCTTTGAAACCATTTGAAGGACTTCTCTAGCCAAAAGCATTGAAGTAAAAACAATGACAACAAAGGTGAGTGCTTGAACTTTCTAAAATGATAAAGGAAAAAGGAGCATATTAGTAAAAAAACAGCAGGGTCATCTTTTACTTTATAAGAACCAAGAAGCATTACAACTCAAAAATTAACCTTTAAGACTTACCAAATGAGACTTTTCTTTAGGTAAGGTTTCAAGATAATCCTTAAAATGCAAAAAGTTCACAGATTAATATCGTAGCGCGCATGCCCAAGAGCACATACATAAATTCTACGCGTGTACATGTATATTAAAATAGAGCTAACGTATGAAGTGTCGCGAGTAAACGTAATAGCTGAGCGCGACTTCATACATTGCTTCTATTTTATTTACGCTCTTATACGCAGGTAAACATTGGGCACCCTTTCATAGGTGTCTGTATTGTCTATAGGTGTGTAGGGAGACTGTATTATCAAGATGGTAGGTGCAAGAAATCTCATTTGCGGCAAATTGTACTGCTACTTACTTTTCTTGTGTCGGAATCGTTCGGGGCACAATATTGTTTCTCTTTGTCTCGTGAATATAGCGCCAAAGCGGTCAGCGGTACCAGATAACAGAGATAGAGGAGAAGGTTCAACAGGAGAGATGTAAAACCAAATTTTTTCCTTCAAAAGAATTGTTCACAACAACGATTTGAAATACAGTCGGTACCAAAGCATTACACTTTTGATAAATACACTAAAAGCTGGGGCCTAGTTTAGTGCTGAACCGGCGCGCAAGAAGAAAAGCCAGTATTCATTTCTGCGGTAAACTGAATACGCAAGAGAGTAATATGAAGAAAGTAATATGCGGGGAGCACGAGAAAAAAGCAGTTGCTAGGGATGATAATGCTCACAAAAAGTGAACAACTTTAATTTTCAGTAGCTGTTATTTGAATGGTCACACTCAATGATTTCATCCGCAGAATCAAAAGCCAGAACCACCAATAAGCACTCTTCAAAGCGTGACTATTTTAGTCCACCGACACAAAAGTCAGAAATACATCACCTTCGGCCTTTTTAAAGCGAATTGTAGAGACTGTGACTTCATCACTCACCATTTTAAATGCATCAAGGTGAAGACGACTTTGTGAGTCAGACAGTTGTCACGGCGATATTTGACCATCGTCTGAAAAGTATGAATAATGAAGAAAAATTGATTTCGGCGTTGTTCTATTCGAGCGCCAACAAAACTTCAATGCCAGAGACCAAATCAAACAAATCAAACAACTGAGCTAACGGGAATTGATGTTAATGGACCAGTGCCATATCATGTGTTTGAGTACTCGTCGTCGTTCATGGTAACTGCCTAAATTGTTTGTTGAGGTGCGATCATATTTAGTCACCTTTAGTACTGTCAGCTGGTCCTTCTCGGGATTCGGAACGTATTTTGCTTGAACCATTGTCAAATCTTTCTTAACCTTCGAGAAAAAACATATAAAAACATTATACAATGAAATTGAAACAGCCCCTCTTTGATATTTGAGTTCTAACGAAGCCGTCTTGTACCTCTCCATACTTGTAGTGTTGTTGAATAGATCGAACTATTAGCTGAAAAAAAAAAGATTTATTGACGTACCTTGTAGTCTGGCTTCATTTCGTCACCTTCTTGCACAACACATTGATCTAAAATGCGCTAAAGGAACACAAATTTTTTATTTTTATATATCTTTAAAAGTCTCTAACGGATATGGAATTTCCGTTGGGATCTAGATGCCGCTATTTGATGAAAATGACATTTTACCTCTGCAACGTCCGGCATTTTTATAACCAGCGCTTGCATCATTAACAGGGTGCCTGGAGCTGAGGAGGACAAGACCTCTCTCCACCTTAAAGTACCAATAAACAAAGAAAATGAAGCTGCAATTAACTCCAGACAGCTGAATCATCAATATTATAATATGGCTACAATAGCACGCGCGCTCCTGATTGGCTGCTAAGCGGGTATTATTTTCCTGTAATGACCGGGTATTACCAACAAGGTGTCCAAGGCATAATCTGTGTTCAACTTGACAGTGGGCACCCTTATGGAAATCCATGTTATGGTAAATTGACAGCTGTCAAAAAGGTATCCACTAACCACTGTCACATGACTGTATCGCGGGCTGAAGTATACAACTCATTGAGGTTACGTGTTTTTAAAAGTTTTCCGCTGGTCAGTTATTGGTTTAATTGATTGCAGGCTCAAGTCCAAAAAAAAAGGCCATATAATGAATAACTTGAGGGGCAGCGTGGCCGAGTGGTTAGAGTGCTGGACTTGCAATTCGGAGGCCCCGAGTTCAAGTCCCGCTCTGACCGCTAGCTGGATTTGTTCACGGTGGTCCCGAGTTCAAATCTTCGGTCACGCTTGTAAATAGCCAACTGGTTTGCCTCCGGCCAGTTGGGATTCTTAACCCTGTTTAGTTTGATTTGAATAATTTGTTTCAGGCATTTGCTCGGCCCCACTAGCATTAGTGCTATAAATACTGTCGAGGGTAAATAACGGAATTATTATTATTATTATTATTATTATTATTACGTTCGTTCGGTCATTACGCTATCTCTCGGTCAATACATCTAGGCCTCGGTCTGAGATTTCCCTGTAATGATCACTTTTTGACTCGACTCAACTGTCGGTCAGTTTGAACGTCCAAATCCATAACACTGAAAAATACGCCTGCTTTGGAGACTAGCATGCATGCATCTTAGTTACCTGGGATGTTCAGCAATTGCCATAGCAACGTTACGCTTTTCTTCGTTCAGGGCGATGTCCAATGGGTTTTGATTGTATGAGTTCATTAAGATTTCTTGATCTTCTTGTGACAACAGATAAACAACAATTTCATCATGCCCTTCAAATGACGCCAGGTTCAATGATGTGTTCTATAAGGAACAAAAGGTTTATTAATACCTTGAACAATTACTTTAGCCTCTTCACTGAGAGGAAAATAGGAAAAACGCATAAGACACTGAAAATTACTTTTTCAATATCAAATGCAAAATTTCGCTTTGAAAAACTGCGCTGAACAAGTAGTGCCATGCATGAAAGTTTCAAGGAGGATCCATTTAAAACTGGTCTCAGGATAGATAGCATTTTGTCGACTTACTCAAAAGCTAGAGCTACCTTCTACAATATAAAAATTGCACGATGACGATATTTGACTACAACTACCAGAATTCATTTCGGTTTTGCTTTGTTATCTAAATTTGTCAATCCCGCTGAGGATTGAAGAACAATAGCCTTAATTTGCACAAGAAAACAACAAACTCGAGGATTCTGGTAGTTGTAGTAAAATGACGTCATCGTGCAATTGTCCTATTGAACCATAGGAAAGAACTACTTGGCAGCTTTCATTTGAATGGTCGCATTGCAGTAATTCATCCATAGATCAGACTCGAAAGTCAGAGCCACCTTGTTCAGCATAAGAAATAGTACAAAGGAAAGTTGAAAAGTACTGCTCATTCAGAACTAGGATTTTTGTCTACAGTCTCAGAAATCAGAGAATCACTTCTCAAGGTTTCATCTTTGAATTGAAGATAGAAATCGAAGATAGTTAACCTTGTTTTCGTCGACAGCGTTTAGGCAGTCAGGGTGCTTTTCCAAAATAGAAATCACACATCTCTTGGATCCTCGAGTGGCCGCCAGATGTAGCGGAGTCTTTTCATGCTGATCTCTGAAATCAAGAGAAGTTTAAATCCCGATCTGATCATCACAAAATTTAAACTTTTACAAAGTATGCCTGCTTAAATTTAAAGGCTGTTTTTCAGTTTCCAATTTTATTCCAAATGTATCGCCAAATCAGAACCGAGAGGGAAACTGGGGCGATTTTACATTCGCAAAGACTTCTGGAACTGTTACTAGGGACAGGGGAAAAATTGGCCAATAGCTGAGCGGCACGTCCTTGGCAACGTTCCCAGAAACAATTGCGGGGCGCATTTCGGCTCGAGTTAGGTCCCTTTTCGTTTTTAAAGTGACAATAGCGAATTATACGACTTTCGGACAACCTTTATGCGAGCAGCTTTCAGTAATCGTCCCTGTTCTTTCGAACACGTCTACCAGTGCACTTACTTTTCTACTGTAGCGCCTTGCGAAAGAAGGAATATCACAACTTGATCATGACCATTGCAGCAGGCAAGGTGAAGCGGAGTCATTCCTTTGTTGTTTTGTAAGTTTATCATGCGAATGTTTCGACCAATCAAAAGACTCTCAACTATTGCCAACCAACCGTATCTGAAACAGAACAAGTGAACGGTAGAAAAAAAGTCCTATTGTGCTAGAGCGAAACAAGTAAATCATGCTTTTTTATTTTATTTTCAAGTAATCAAGTACAAATTGAACAGGAGAAGGAGTACATGTTTCATCTGATTTTCGAATAATGAGAAGTATTTTATCAAACACGAGAGTAAGTCAGTCAGTTTCATCTAATCCAACTAGACTCCCCTCTACTATGTTCATACTAATCGTAACCCGTACAAATTAAAGTTAATTTTTCTCATTACTATTTCAGACAATGTTCGCTATTATTCTAAACCGTGATTGTTAAACCTTACTTGGCTGCAATGTGTAGGGGTGTCTCAAGCTCATTTGATGTGACACCAGCTGAAGCTTTATTTGTCTCCATCAGAAGGGAAATGTTCTGAAAATAAAGAAGATGTGGGTGGTTAAATAAAGTTGTACATTAGGGTGTAACTTATACATGTCATTGATGTATTTATTATATCATTTATGGGCATGCGTATTTGGACGCGTTCATGACGCAACAATACCTGCAGTAGTGAATGTCGCTGCCAAACATTTTGCAACAAATCATCGTCTAACTGCACAATCATCATATTGCTCTTTTGATGAGTAGTTTACTCCTTTAGTTTAAAGGCACATTTCATCGCTCCGATTACTCGTTCGTTTAAAGTTCTAGCCGATGATTTAAAGTCTAACCGGTGCAATAGCATTTTGGGAATATCCGCCTTAGTGTTGGTAATCCAAGTTAATTCAGGTTAATTTTCGTGTATCGCATGGCGAATTCATATAGGCTTTTTAAAAATAAGCTATAATTCATTTGATGGATTATCATCATATTATTCTCCTTGTGAGTAGTGATCAGCGCTTTATCAATCAGAGATATCAAAATACAATCATTTGTGTAGGGACATAATCGCTAAGGTGCACCTTTTTTTAGTGTCGTTCTATTTGAGAACACTATTTATACAGGACCGCCATTTCGCGTGGTCATCCGAGGCACGCGAAGGTCTAGCCCTTTGCACGTAGGGCAAAGGTAGTACCTTCCTTTTTTTCAATTATTTTAAGACCCTCAGTATTGGTCCGACCCCAGGAAAATAACCGACGACCCACTGAGCTGATCCTGAGTTGATCTTTCGAAATCTTCTTCCTGTAACTACTCTTACCTTGGCTTGTCCTTTCCCAGCGGCATGATGCACAGGTGTAAAGCTCCCGTGATCTTTGTCAGTTATAAGATATGCTGATGATGGTTCCTTTATCATTCCAAAACATAAAACAAAAACAATGTTATTACAAGGGAGAAATATAAATGAGGGAAGCTTCTATGCGAGTTATAAATTGTGGAACTTCTTCAGTTGCTTAAAAAACGTAGCTAAGGAGACAAAGAGTACAGAAAGGGTATATAAAAGAAAATTAATGGACAGAAATAGATCGTTATAGTCCGGCTACCATTTTGGTCATATTTCATCGAATCACAAAGCAAAAGGCAATTTCCGAGTTGACATTTAACCTTTGTTTTTAGGCTAAGTGCGAAGCCATTGATGTGAAAATGAATCTCTTGTTCCCATACGATAAATCTCATTTTCCAAGAAAGGTTTTGCACTTAGCCTCGTTTATGGAACTTGGAAACGGCCTATTTGAGGCCCTATGGGATTGAGTTCTTTTCTTATGAGTAGAACGTTTCTTTTCTTTGAAAATTCGTATAGAGTGTTTTCACATGACGTCACGGCGGCCATGTTCGTGTCCCAAACCAATCCCGAGGGAGTTGAACTCTTTTCTTTTCTTCCAATACATTTGCACAGATGCTGGCAACGTGAGTGAAAACGTTCTATATCAGCTAACCAGGTGATTTGTAAATTATGCAAAGGAAAGCACCTTTAGAAGAATCTCCATCGCACCAGGATGAGAAACAGCAGCATGAAGAACTGATTTTTGCTGCACGCTTTTTATTGTGACGTCAGCACCTCGCTCGAGTAACAGTTGAATGGTCTCGACGCCTCCCTTCTCTGCTGCTTTGAACAGGGGGGTACAGTGGTCTCGGTCAGGGGGGTCCACTGCGGCACCCTATGTGATATCAAGAATAAATTTGCCAAACGAAATTGGCTCTATAGAAGTAACTGTTAGTAACCTTCAACAGGATTGTTATTGCAAGACAGGTTTTTGCTTGCAACGTTTTTCATACCTAATCTTTATTGATCATATCTTTTGAAATCTAACAAAAGCTGTGTGGCATGCATGAATTTATGCCGCTAAGTTGGATCGAAACTCAACGAAAGCCCACAGAAGGAAGCAGATGATGACTAAACGAGAAACCATAAAATGACATGTGTTGAATTTTAACCACTTTTACCTGGTCTAGAAGATATTCGACGACATGCACGTGGTCATTCGCGGCAGCTTTGTGAAGGGGAGTCTGCCCTTGAAAGTCAATCAGCATTATTCGACAGATGGAAGGGTCGTGATTGGCCAAACGTTTTACGGTCTCGAGAGAACCTTGTTTACATGACAAATGAAACGCTGTGCTTTTGTCGAAGGCCTACAAATAAAAATGGCGTAGCCTCGCATGAAAATGTCTTATATTTCATTGTCAGGACCCCTTTATGTTATTTCTTTGGTGTATAATAACGGCAAATTATCAGACGCGTATCAGCAAAACGACGCCACGCTAGCGCTAGAGCATATTATATCCTACAAAACGACCAAAAGTTTCTAAACCAACCTTTGGATATCTTGCTCTTGCACCACTCTGCAAACACAGTTCAACAACCTGTATAAAGAATAGAAGTGTCTCTTTAAGAAAATAATTAACGGTCAGATCTATGGATATGATCCACGTCAAAGTCGTCGTCTTCCTCCTACTGATCATAATCATCATCATCATCATCATCATCATCGTCATCGTCATCGTCATCGTCATCATCATTATCACCATCATCATCGTCGTCATCGTCATCATCATCATCATCGTCATCATCATCATCATCATCATCATCATCATCATCATCGTCATCGTCATCGTCATCGTCATCATCATCATCATCGTCATCGTCATCGTTTTTATAAGCCAAAGATAAATGATGAATAGGTAGTACCTGTTAGGCTGTCAAACAGGTTTGTTATGTCTTTTCTTAAAAAATTTCCTTGGGTCGAGCACGTTGTTATCACATGCTAGGAAGGTGACCGCTAGTTTTACAAGTTGCTAAAAGACAAGATTAAATTCTCCCAAGTATTCCCTGGGGCATGTTATAATCAATACTGTATAAATACGGAGACATTTATCACAAGCTAACCTTCAGGTTGCCGCTGTCTACAGCCATATGTAAAAGAGACGACCCATCCATGTCCGCTTTGTAAAGAAACGACTCCACGTTCAGCTGCTGAGTTTTTACTGAAATCAAATGATGTCGACCAAATCACATCTTTGTTGACAATAGGTTCCTAATTTAGACTTCTATCCAAGATAAATTAAACGATTTTATTCTTTGTAGTAATAACGGAAAAGGTTTTGTTTACTGTAATGAAAGAAGTACTCCACAGCGTCTTTGGCCCCTCTTTCTACTGCGTGACCCAAGGGAGTCATCTGATCTTCATCCATTATGTCAACCTTTGCACGATGTTCAATCTAAACCATGAACAAAAACATCCGAAGGCTATAAAAGCGTTTTTAATTACAAAATATTTATCACTTATCGTTTTGTCACACTCATCACTATAATCATCGTCATCAAGACTGTAATTATAACATAAGCAAAGTAGATCGCGCGCTCTGATTGGTCAACTATTGTAGCTATTTACCTTTTTATCAAAGCTTGCGCACTCATGTCGGCCTCTTTCCCAGCTTTACATGTTTTTAGAGCTTAGCATCCTCCCATGCGCATTTGCTACTCAAGTCAGTTCAATTCCACGGTTGCACACTGAGCGTTTGCAATTTTTTGATGGACTTCTATCGTTATCGTCACCATCATCATACTTACCAGCATTTTGCAGACGTTAACTCGATCCATTCCAGCTGCCAGGTGAAGAGGAGTCACAGAAGCGCGGCCAGTGGAGTTAACGTCACATTGTGAGTTTCGCAGCAGCGCCTAATGGCACAAACGATGGCGGAAAAGTGAAAACTTACTCATTCACCTTGCAGTTTTTGCTGTTTTTTCTAGCAGAAAGGTAGTTTCCTGCTTCCCAAATGATCCGTTCGGGATCATCATACGTTCCCTGGGAACTGCCCACCTATCCCTCCCCTAAGCCAACATTTTGCCCTAAGTGAGACGTAAGTGTTAGTGTTGGCTTAGGGGAGGGGTAGGTGGGCGTACGCCTCGTCTAATGTAAGGTAATCCAAGACAGTCTTGAATTCTAGATGCCGGATTCCAAAAGTTCAGGATTCCGGATTCCACAGGCAAAAAGTTTTCCAGGTCCCGGATCAGCTTACAGTGGCGCCACTCTGTTTTGTCAGTGAAAGTGGATTGCCAACCGCGCTAAGGTCCCAACGTAGAGCACAAAGGCCAAAATCAAGATACAATTGGGGAAGAAATGATATTGAGGAGGTATCCTAAAGTATGATCTTACTCGTGTCATCCGTAATCTATACCTGCAATATTCTTTCGTCGCCTACTCTCACAGCTGTGTGTAGTGGTGTGTCCTTCCTCTCGTCTTGAGCTTGGACATCCGCGCCCTTGTTGAGGAGCATCTCTACTATTCCCAGCTGCTTTCCAAGAATTGCATTATGTAAAGATGTACGACCGTACTCATCTGTGACATCGATATCTGCGATGAAAGGCACGAACGGTACAGTAAATCCTCTATTAAGCCCCTCCCCGGGGGGCTTATTTGTTTCAAACAGATTTGAGGGGGGCTTAATAGAGACAGGGGGATTATTTAATTTACCAAACACGATGGTGTCAGTTCTCCATAAAGAACTACAAAGTGGAAAAGCTCAAGTACAGGAAGTTGGAGGTCATGCAGCCGAGGATAAAAAACAAATCCGAACTTCCAGTTGGTGAATAAACCGTCCCAGATCAGTCCATACGGCGTTTTAAATTTTTGATTGATTAATTAATACCGTTTATCATTTATTAGTGAGGAATAATTTACAGAGAGGTCGCCTTATTAACTTTCTTCCCCTGAAAAAAAGGCGGGGGCGGTTATTAGAGTGGGGGCTTATTTGAGAGGCGGGGGGGGGGGGGGGGGGCTGAATAGAGGATTTACGGCATGCTTTATTTGCACGACTTTGGTAATCTTCCTTCCGACAATTCTCCAAAGTAAAATTTTTTGCTGAATAACAAAAAAGTACTTTTTGAAACTGAAGATGCACTGGAGGTTTCACCGGAATGGTTACACCCCCCCCCCCCCTGACCACAGGATTTTGTCCAAGTACTCAAAAGCTCGAACTAAGTACAAAACAAGTACCATGTAGAAGCGCTGCTGAAGAGTTTTCATGCGAATCAGTTGCACACCAAGATTTCGTCCACAGACTTTAAAGTAAATTAAAAGCTTCATCTTTCACTTTGTGATCGGTTTTATTCAAGCAACATTGCAGAAGCATAGAGAGTTTGACACATTCACCCAAGGGTGGAGACTGGAGCCCAGATCATTACAATTTAAGAATATGAGTATCAGTATAATTTGTGGAATCTGGAACCCTTTACTTGGATCCCAGATCGTTAAGCTGTCCTGGGCGCTTTCTCACCTGTTGGCCTGCAGCTTTGGGGTCCTCGTGAGTAGTATAGGGATTACGATCTGAAAATATGTGAACTTTCGTATTGCTTTTCATTTCTCA
This sequence comes from Porites divaricata, assembly GCA_038088405.1. Lineage (NCBI taxonomy): Eukaryota > Metazoa > Cnidaria > Anthozoa > Scleractinia > Poritidae > Porites > Porites divaricata. The sequence continues at coordinate 20,220,334 of JBBMOI010000012.1, read as the reverse complement.
TACGTTTAAAAAAAATCTCTGGCTGCTGCAGTCCACTACTTAACATCTCGTCCTTGCCCCATTCAGCTCATATCAGTGCGATATATTCCTTCATTTTTCTCTAAGGTTAAATCATTATTCTCGTTAATCATGCAGTCCTGTTATACATTCTCGCTGGAAGAGGGGATCAAATCGATATCACTCACCCACTCCTTTGGAAATCAATGCCTCCACAGTTCCTTCATCACCGGACATGGCAGCCTGATGGAGTTGCTGTGATTTAGGGGCTTTCTGCAAATTAATTCAACGTTTAGAAAGCAAACTTATTATCTGTGATCTCAAAACAGGTTGATTAGCAATACTTAAGCATCTAGTGGCGACAAATATTAAGAAAACTAAGGTCCCGAATGACTTTGTTCGGGTAATTGTGATCTCTTCGCAAAGTGTATTTTAAATACTCCTGTCAGTTGCAATATCTTTGGATTTGCATTCATAGTAACTTTGCAAACGATAACCTGCGATACATTCATACATTCTCTACCAAATAGCACAAGGCCTTGAGCAGAACTTGAATACATTTTCTGAGCAATTTTTGCTCTTTGCCCAGCGTATAGTACCAAGAAAATCAATCAAATACCTTTAACTTGCATGATTCGGGTGATGTGATGTTTGCCGATGTTGACTTATGTTAATCCCATTCTTTTCAAAAAGGTCTTTTAACAGTCTGAAATGTCCTCAGCACTTCCTATTTAAACTTTTGAATTAGGCCCACAATGTAAATTATAATAAGATCACGCCAACGTAAAGTCATAAGGAAAAAACTTCGCCGCTGTTAACGATATCACACTTATTCCACTAGAACTTATCAAATCTAATAGAGACGGTGTACGAAAAGTTAGAGAAGCATACCTGATCGAGAGAGGCAGAACACTTGAACCATTAGGTATCAATAAGAAAGACATAATGTAACACATTCCTTATTTCTTTCGTTTGTTATCATTTTTTTAAGACTATTTTTACATTTCAAATTTCTTTCATATCACTGCTTCAGCCGTTTTTGTTTTCATGTACTTTTAACGTTCACTTTTTTCTTATTTAAATTTTCACGTGTATTATATTGCACGATATTCCTTTGTTTCAAATTGTGACGTCTTAGCTCTATCTCATCATTGTATGTGAGACCCTGAAGAAGTAAGGCCGTGCCTTCCGAAATATTGGTAAAAGAGAAATATATTCCCGACTATAAAATTAGCCTTGCTTCTTAGTGCCTCTGCACCAGGCGGGAGTTCTTGTTTCAAACCTAGTTTATTCAGCAGGCCGGAGCCTCAAAAGATGGTTGCCACACAAGGCATTGGCTGTCCGATTAATTGAGAAATGATTCCGCGATTCCGTATAGTGTGAAGTCCTATCCGATATGTCAAACTCCACTTTCGAGATCGGCGCGGACGCAGCTTCGCTGCGTTACAGAAATCGCGCCAAAATCACCGTTCTTATGTGTGAACAAAAACCCTGTCCGGTATTGTTCTCGCGACGGCGTAAAAGCTGTCTGGTATAGTGTAAACACAGCCTTACTGTATCACGCGTAATAACTTCAGCTTTCTTTACTCAAGGTTTCATGCCCTTTCTTGGAAAGCATCGGGTATAAGATTTTGCCGAGAAGTTAAACTTGCAACATAGCAACAGAGGTTTCTTTCCTTTTGGTGTTCTCTTTTAAATATAGCCAACTGGTTTGCCTCCTGTTTTAACTCTAAGCTTTCAACCATACCTTGTTTCATTTCCCTACTTGTCTTTGTAATTATTATTTTTTCCACTAAGAAGTGGGTCGTACTAAGGCCAAAGTGCACTTCCACTTATAAACGAAGCATTTCCATTTTTCCGTTTCCCGGTCCCTACAAATTAAGTCAATCAAAGAGTATCATTGTCTATGTCACGGTCCTAGGAAATATGGTCGGCTTACCTCGTGTAAATCATCTTCATCGTCTTTCCCAGTCGCCAATTCTTCCTCAGAGCTCAAACTCTTCATGCTAAACGAGTTATCATGGCTCCGATCGCCGTTAGTCATCTTTATTAAAACGTCGTTAGCCGAATTCTTTTTCCTTTTTGGCGGCATGCCTTTGAAAAAATAACAATAGGTTACAATCCCCGATATGTATGTTTTCAGGGCTGTTTGGTTATGTCACTCAGGTGAGGGAAGCATCAGTTTGAGGACATAAAAACAACAACAAAAATATTTCTAAAATGGTCTAATTTTAAGGGCTGTCGCAATGAACTAAGTTTGCAACACTTTTTACTTATGATTTTTTAAGGAATAAACTTTCGTTTGGAACATTTTTGAAAATGGTCTTATGCACTGAAATCCAACGTTAAAAATGACTTGTTCCTTGCTTCAGCGAAGAAAAATTGACCATGAAAGTCGCTTAACCTCGCTGATCCCGCTTTCTCATTTCTTTTTCGAGCCAAACCCGCATCCCAAACTTCTGTCATCTCTGTCCCGAATACCGTGTTTTTGACAAGATTTTAGCGAATCTCGCTCCCCTAGTAGCAGTCAAATCCCGTACCCTGTCAACAAATCTTACATTTTCCCACATCCCGCTCTGTATTTTAGTCAAATCCCGGGGATCCCGAGAATACCCTCCCAAACCCTGTGAAAAAAAAAACAAAACGTCGAAAGCAAAACGGTAGAATCACAGGCGGGCCATTTGAAGTGTCGAGGCATCGTGATGTTACGCGCGACATGTGATCCCATACATTTGCTGTATTTCGTAGCGCCCGCACTCGGCTTGATTCATGTGACACTAAAAACAAATGGTAAGTATCTTTATTCACTTTTCTTACATTAGCATCAACATTTGGGATCAAAAGGTGCAAAATTGATGAAAATTCTGTGTTTTATGAAGCATTTCTACCAATTGCAGTCACTTGAATCAGGGGCACCCAACGAGAATATGGTTCAAAACCACTTAAACATAGCATTGTTAAACGTATTTTAGTATTTAAACGGTAGATATAGGCACATTTTTATCCCCTAAATTTTTTTCATCTGTTCGGATTTCCTAGCTGAAAGTCTAGTGATCCGAAAATTATAGGGACCAAAACATTCCTTTTCGAAAATTTCAGCCAGAAAAAAGGCTTCCGAAAATTCTAGGTGACCTTTTTCGGGTAAAAATCCGTTAAAAATAGGCAATTATGCCATTTTTTAGATTTTCGAAAATCCTAGGAGAGGCAGGCAAGCAAGAAATTTTACAACAAATGTTCCGAAAAGTATAGATCTTAAATCGTCTTCCGAACAGATATTTTCCGAAAATTGTCGTTGGGTGCCCCTGTTGAATCAAGCCGAGTGCGGGCGTTACGAAATACAGTAAATGCAATGGGATCACATGTCGCGTGTGACATCACGATGCCTCGAACAGTTCTCATGGTCCGCCTGTAGCAGAATGAAAAGCGAATCGAACGTTAACAATGACTCCTTTTGAGGGACTGGACCTTACAAACTTAATAATCACGGATTTTCGAATTTGTTAATTTCGTTTCTTTTTTGCTCTGAAGTTTGGAATGTTTTAATTTGTTTTTTCTTTAATGATGTCATAGATAAGAACTATAAGATTAGAACTCTTTGAGAATAAGATATTTAGATTTGAGGTCCATGAACAACGCTTTTGACGTGCTGTATGAATAAACTAAGTAAATGTGATTTGGTAATGGTATATTAGTGCAATATGAGTGACATTAGGATCAAAACCAACTTTTCTTTGTTCTTTTATGTCTTTAACTAGCGCTCGATCTGAAGGCCTGCGAGTCTGCTCCTCTCCGATCTCTTGAAGTAAGTCAGACCCGATTGCTAAAGCGTGTTAATTCCTGGAATACACAACAATGCTAATTTATCTTACGTGAATTATACAAAAAAGCGCTTTTAATACCGATTACAGCACGCGAAAGTAACAGAAATGAATTAAACCTACTTACCTTTTCTTTTTCCTGAGCTTTCTTTTGCTTTCGTGGCTGCAATGTTCTACCTCACTTCGAACTTAACATTCAAAACGTTTTAAGTGTTTTGCATAAAACCAGAGATAATTCGCTAGGGAGTAACCGAACAAATAGAGAACGAAAAGGAACATATATATTGTCATGAAAATCAGTCACAATACTACGCTTTGACAATGGGAATACTAAATGTTTGTTTTAGTTACTAGTTAATCGATTGTACGTGCATGCATATAACGAAGCTATGATGAAGGAGTTCTTGACACTGAAAATTTCTTTCCTAGTTGAATGTCCATTAAGCGGTCACCTATTTTAAGCGACCTCCAGTGCATCAGTCTTGAATTAGTAACAACAACAACAACAACAACAACAAATTTTTAATTGAAAATTGGAAACATAACTAATTACATTACTTTCCCACCCGCAAATAGCTTATAAACTAATCGACGCAGAGGAGCTGAAGACCTATTACAGGTACAAGGTTTATCTATAGATGGACTAAATAACAGTAAATAGATTAAACTAACATAAAACAAGGTAAGTACATAACGATTACGAAGAGAGGCTAACCTAAAGTACTAAATAACTGAATGTAACACACGAAACAAGAGAACGAAACAAATAGATGAAAGCACAACGAACAATTAAACGTCAGAAAATTACGAAAGGTGGAAAATGTTACGCGGACCACTCAAACACACGTCCGTCCATTTAGCCACAGCACTTGACTGTCAGTCGGCCGCTGCTTCCTCACGGCGGTCAATCCCTTCAAGAATAACCTGAGATCAGGCCCAATTTGAGCGGTTCTCATACATTCTTTCTAACGGCTACCGCTCGCCTTGCCCGCCGGAATGTAATTTTCAAAGCGAAACGAAAATAGAGCCTGATCTCAGGTTACTTCAAGAGAGTTAATTCTACAAATGTTGCTACCTCCATCAAGCGGCCACCAAGCTCTTGATACACTTGTTTTGGCTATATTTTGAAAAAATGATGTAAGAAAATTCAGTTCGAGAAAGAAGGTGGCGTCTGATTGTGGACCAGTAGCCGCCCCCATCATGCATCTCGTGCTTGTTTTCAAATATAGTGTTTTGCTAAACATTTTGCTATATAAGTATATGACGAACCTCTATTGAGTGCGATCAGTCTTCACTAAACGACCTTTTACTAGTAACCTGAGAGATAATAGAAATACTAATCATTCCTCTAGATATATTATTGCATTTTATGGCAGAGTTTTCTGCATCTCCAATCTTAGACGACAGTGTTCTTGGGAATTTGGAGCGGGCGACGCTTATAACCAGGTGATCTGTGACGTCACTGCGGGGGCCTGGGGAAAGAAATTTTAATGCCGTATCCCATAAACCAAAGCTGACGGGAACAGATTGAATTGAATTGAATTGGTGCGCGCGTTGGTTTATGGGATACGGCATTAAAATTTCTTTCCCCAGGCCCCCGCAATGACGTCACAGATCACCTGGAAGATGCAGTCAAGAAATCAATCTACTTTAAGTATTTAATGGTACAAATAATAAATACGGGCTCATCTGTCACAGGCACCTCTTAAATACGGATCGCTGATACCGAGACCTCTTAATATGGGTACCCGAGTACACTGTCACAAGCTGAGGAAAATTCAGAAAATAGTGTAACTAGAAAATCGATTAGGCTGTTGTTCCCGAGATTCATAACCTGCCGGGAGAGCTTTTTTACAAGCCACCACACAAAATTAGGGATGCGTGTACGCTATTTATCTAGTTTTCTTTTGAAGACTATTCGGAATAAGCTTTTTCTATTAAGAGTGTGTCCATGAGAAAACCAGGCAGAACCAGGCCGGGGGTGATAATGCTCAAATCACCGATTTCGCTCAAACTCTGCACAAATGTTAGGTACCAGGAGTTAACTTATGTGACAGAATTTCAGGGCAAAATATTAAATTCCCTGGGAGACCCGGGCATCCCCTGTAAAAATCGCCATTTTGCCCGTTTTATGCATAATTAATTAGCTAACTTTACGATGCCAGTGCAACAAACAGAAAAGCCACCTGGAACTTAAATGCACTGAGAGATGATCTGAGTTCATAAGACTTTAAGCACAATAAACTTTTTAAAGTCGCCGATTCGATTTCCTCCCTCTTAGTCCCCTTAAGTTGGGTCATCATTTCCAAGTTTTGAGTAAGTCGTAAAATTAGGGTATTTTATTCCCCAATATCTCTGATGAGCAACAGCTTATCTTTATAACTTTTGCATGAGTAGTTAAAGCCATCACTTAAGTTCAGAAAAAGATCATAAAAAGTTTGGGCAATTCACTTTCTTCCATGTGTTGGCATAAACTGTTCATGTGACTGAACGACTTTTGCATATTTCATCAAAATTCAGGCCCTCACAATATTCGTGCGTTTGCCTCTGAATGAGGAGAAATCGAACACAAAACTCATCAGATAATGATTTAACATTAATAAGGGTAAAATTGTTGAAATTATTGTGCAAGAAACTGTAACGATGATTTTTGATACACGATCTTTTCAAGGAAAAACAACATACAAAGATTTAATTCACAGTTTTACTTACTTTAATAATTTCGCCCTAAAAACAATATAAACGGTCAATAAAATCCATATACGTATCTCTTGGATGTCTCAACTGCTAGTTTGTGCGCGCTTGGATTTGTTCCCCATACCACCTTCGATGCCCAGTTCAGCGTAGTTCAGCGTCGTGACTCGCTGTACGACTAAAATTCCTTAGCCATCAGTTTAAGCACAAAAATCCAAATCAAGTTGTTTAAGGAGAAAACAATACGAAAAGGAGAAGCCGATTTGTAATCCATGGAAAGAATTATTTCTGCCACTGTTGCAGCTCAATTCACATGTTATTTACAAACAACAACGAAACGTCCGCCATCTTTGACATTAACTGGAGCCCGCATTTTTAAGCAGCGGTTGGCCACCATACGGAAACATCGTATCGGGACTTAGGAGCCAGAAGCAAGGAGCCAGGAGCCAGAGTCCAGTGAACAAAATATGAAAAATGTGACTTTCCGACATTCTCTGAGATAATTTTATTGTTATTGTATGCTAATAAAAATTTTAGAATTCCAAATCTATTGGCAACTCTATTCAGACCGTGATTATAAATGATCCCATTTCTTTTCAAACTCGGAGATAGAAGTCGCTTTGCTTTCGTGTTTTGGAAAGAAATATTTTTGTCTATTTTAGTTGCACGTCAAATAGCAGCGAAGTGAAGCCGGATCTTGGTGCAGACCAGCTCAAAGGGACAAATAAAGCGTGAGACACGTCCAGATTAGCTTGCGACAAGAATTCCATTTTGTTTTCATACTGGAGCCCCCCCTCCCCGGGGGAGTGGCCAAACTGCGTACAAATGCCCTACCCTGCTGGCACCAGACTTGACTGTCATAAACACGGAATTTTTTACCAAGCACGGTCTTTTAGGGGTTTTATAAAGCCTAACTATGGCAGTGATGTTCCCAAGTAGAATTCAAAATACACCACACTTTCACATTGAGTTAGATCTTTTTCTCAAACAACCGCTTCCATATGTTTAACACCCTTCCCACATTCCCTCAAGAACTACTTCAGCTGTGGTACTTAGATTTCAAATTTCTCACCCTACCCAGGTAAGGTCAATTTTCTCATCCTACACATCCTCGGAAGGGCCTTTTTGCGTACTCTTGGGGCACCAAAACCAGTTTAGTGCCCAGGTTAGTGTGCCGTGCTGAGGCAGGCAGATGTTGAATTATGGACAGACACAACAATTAAGTTACAGACATTTGATGTTCCGGTCCGTGCGTGGTCGGAAGACACCCAGTAAATAATGCCCGTGGGGTTGCTCAAGGAAAATTAGGGTTTTACGAGAGTCGAACTGCAGGAGGTCTCTAACGAGGAAAAGTGCGGAAACATCTACTTTTTGGAGTGAATGTACTGATGCAATTTTTAAGTTACAATATACTGAAGACAAATCTATTTTGTTTCTAAAGTTCCTCTGATACTCTGAGGAGCGCAGGACATACAGGCAACGCAGAGATCAGACCATTGCATTATTGAAATTAGGTAAAAGCATACAATTAGGTCAAGGCATACAATTCAGTGTGTATTTTCAAGTGTAACCGGACGTGTATGTGAAAAAAACGGTAACTCTGAAACGGATATATAAGAATGATTCATAACAGTGACAAACAGCGATATGACTGTGGACATAAAAGCACAACATTCAGAGGCGGATAAGATTTTCTTCCGGGTGTCTGCTTACGAGAGCTTTAAATCAAAGCTAACATCTAATTCACCGGTAAACCCTTTGAGTGTCCGCGGCCGCCTACGGGAATGTAAAAATCCAGAGTTTGTGTGGGAGTTAAAACGGTGTTTTGTGATGGCGGTCGTAAGTAGAGCTATTCGCTATATACGAGAGTGTCCGTTAAGAGAACTTCTACTGTATGAATCCGCAAATGACAGCTTAAATGAGAAGTGAATATAGTGTATTAGACTGTGTTCAGAAAACTGTTCTTAATTTACACCTTCCTTGAATAGCTAAAGAGGTCTAGCTGACTTTTTTTGCAATGTATTAGTGCACCCTTTTGGGTCTTTTGTATTCCTCATACGTTTTTCCTCAACACTTTAAAACGGTTATTATTATGTTTTTGCAGTCAATAATATACCCAGATACAGATACCATCCTGTATAGTTGTAAGACTACGAGGATTAAAATATAAGTAAGTAAGTATACCCAATGGCAAGTCATTAATTGTCTAAAATTGCATGGCACAGTCTGACTATAAAAAGGGCTGTTATGGACGATTATTATCATGGTAATTAATGTCAACATCGAATAAACTCAAAATTTCAAGTAACACTACTTTCACAACCTATTTTCAACACACCAGTTATAACAGGGTATTGGCGCGTACAAACAATAGATAGTGTATTCCGCATTCCGTAGTCCGGTAGTCCAGCGTAACTCATTCCTTCATTTAGGCAGAGTCTAAAGTCAAAGATGGAGGGTGTTCGAGCAGGTGGTTGTTTTCCATAGATATAGACGGATTGTCAGTGATCCTTCTTGTCCTTTGAGAATCATTTTGTTCCCTCTGACTACAACTTATGTCAAAGACTTCGAATGTTCGGTGAAAAACCGACACTTTTAATTTTGCAATGTTTCAAGATGTTTCATTACCTCGTCACAAAGTAACGCAGAGTAACGCCACAGAGGAGCAGACGAAACTGGAGCAGCCAACCTGGACTAAAGCATCTGAGAGACGTGTATGTAACATTTATTCACTATCTTTTATCGTTTTTGGGTCTTGTAGCTCCTACAAGTTGGACCGATCGAAGTTTTGAACTAAATCTTTTGCTCCTTGTGTTTACTCAAGCGTTCCATAAAATATCCATCAAAACGTCCATAAATAACACAGAAAACATGCCTCAGGTGACACTTTCTAACAATTCCGCTATTAGTATCGATAATGCGGCATCTGTTTTGTGACTTCTCGCCAACTTTGTGCTATTTTTGTTTAAAAAAACGAATGTTACCTTTCTTCCAATTTTGGTCAAATGACAAATAAGCGTCAAGTCAAATGTACATAATACGTCATTATTGATAAAGTATGAGATTGCCCAAATATTTTAGGATTGATTTGATAACCTTAAAGATGTCTTTCAAAGAATATGTGAGAATTAAGTACATAGGTTGTTGCTCATGGGAGATGTTAGCGACTAAAATACCTTAAATTTAGGGTTTGGTCAAAACAGTGAGAAGATGACCTTACTTTAGGCTAAATAATAGGAAGAGATCGAATTAGAGAGTAAAAATAAATTACTGAGGATTAGGTCTGATAAACATAGAAGATGATAAAGTTGATTAGATTTGAAGTTGTCTTTTCTACTTGTTGAACAGCCAAACCAAAGTTAGCTAATTAATTATGCAAAAATGAGTAGATTTTGTGATTTTTAGGGGGGTCCCTATAAATCCCAGGGAATTCAATATTGCGACCTTATTTTTTTGTCGAGGTTAATATCTCGCCAAACCCATCAATTGTGCCAAGTTTGAGCGAAATCCGTGATTTGAGCATTATCACCCCCTGCCTGGTTCTCTCATGGACACGCTCTTAACTGATTGGCAAAAAAATGACTTTAATTTCCATATAAGTATTTAATGGGTATAAGTAAGCAAAATCCACGACATAATAAAATGAAAGACTCAGAATTTATTGACTTCTGCTTAGTTATATATAGACAATAAAAACACCATAAAAGCTGAAAATGTTATTAAAAGCACTACAACTGCCCTCCTGGGGAAATGGCGAGCCATAGTCAAAAGAGTCATTGTCATTTTAGTCTATGACACTGTATGTGCATCCGTGAAAGTACCCGTGCAGTGTGTACAAATTACGAGAAGCAAGTGCAAATCGTGCAAAGAACAAAGGAAGTTAATTGCAAAAGTCGGGTTTACATGAAGCATTAACCAAACGGCTATTTAAGTAATATGTTGTTTCCGCTTTGGCCAATTAATCCTATATATTGCTGTGCCTAAATTATCAATGTTTTTGAAGCAGCACCTTATCCTGCTTCATTGGGTCACTGATGATGTGTTGCTTGAATATCAAAACGGGAATAAGGAAAATTCTATGAAAAATTCTCCGTACAATTTGCACTGGTAAAGAGCTACTATAGCTAAACATTAATATTCGAATAGGCCCTTTGCAGGTAGCAATTCACGTGGTACAAAACCGCCGTACTGGTGAGCAAAAGTCGCACTGGGACAAGACAAACAAAAGGCATACATAATTTTAAATGGTAATTTCCTTTGTTTGTCTTGTCCCAGTGCGACTTTTGCTCACCAGTACGGCGGTTTTGTACCACGTGAATGGCTACCTGCAAAGGGCCTATTGTGCACAGAGTTGGACATCAGTGCCACAATATACAGCTATTTCGAGAAAGGTTGTCGGAAAAATGTGCACGCGACAATCCCGAAAGGTAATATGGGATATGAGCAATACACTGTTCCTGACACTGTAGCTGTCGAACCTACTTTTGTTGCTTTCCTTTAGCTCTCACAGACATAAGTTTATGGCCTCTCCTGTAATTCTTTCAAATTTCTTTGAAAAACAGTGAACTCAAAACCACCGACAATATCTTTCGCGGTAGTCGTGTGCACTTTATCCTACAAACTTTCTCAAAATAGCTGTATTGTATGTGTATCAAAACACTCCCATTTGGCTCTTTTCGGTGAAATTCTGGGCTGGAGATGAGGACAACTCTGAAAAAGAAATTGGGTTAGTCGGTAACCTTTTATGTTCATTTATATGGAAAAAAAAAATGAAAAAGAAGGGAATAAAAAGGCAACTTGAGGCCTGCGAATGGCTCATTTGAGCCATTTTTACCATGGTTTAATTTGGCTTCAACTATCAGAATGCAGCAAATTGTTTTCTGGCGCTAGCTTAAAATTTTGTAAGCTAGGAGATTTCAAAATATAACTGAGGCCGTTGATTTACCCAGGAAAATAAGATCTGGAAGCCAAATACCGCTATCGTAAATTAAACCTTAGCTTATTACATCAATTTGGAAAAAATAAGTTGTCACCGTACATTACGAACATTCACCCTTTGAGGATCATTTTTCGAAGCAAGTCCCTCTTACATGTTCATAGGTATTCAAAAAGCGTTACTCAAACCTGTAGAATAAATTGCAATGTGTTTACGTCCACCGCAGCTTCTTCGAAAGTCTCCTTGACATGGTAGCTTGCAGTGTTCGTTATCAACTTCCGCGTCATCGTTGAAATAAGCTCCGCAAAAACATTCCGACGCCATTAACAGACCAGCAAAAGAAAATGTCTTAGAAGCACAGTGGTTGATGCATACATCCGGGACCATGGCCGGATGTCCTTCGTATCGGTACTTGAGTTGGGTGAGGCTTTCGGTGTTGTCAAAGCAACCAATGTACAATCCAGCTGAAGACTTCAAATGTTCTGAGGATTATTGCAATGTGTACAATCAAATAAATAACTGCCTCAGGAAACGCGGAAAGTTTAGAGCGATTTTCGTATGACCTTGAAATGAAAGCGCGCGAACAAAACAGAAAAGACAAACGAACAGAAATAGAGCGATTTGATTGGTTTATCGAACAGACAGACAAACGCGCCTGGCTTTTCATTGGTTAAGCGAACGCTCAGGTGAAAAACCTTCATGCCCGAGAACTTTCCAGAAATCTACCGATACTTGGCTTTGACGTCATACTACAACACGATTGGCCAATCGAACAATGCTCTCCCCATATTAGGGTTTCTTTGGCGGGAAAACGAAGAGGCCATGTTTTGATCTTTTCATCCATTGGCTGATGAAACAAATGACGAACACTTACCGAAACCTTTTTTCAAGGTCATACGAAAATCGCTCTAAAGGGCTAACCGGCAAAAGACTTTGGGAAGAGTCGCTCTCTAAAGAGACCTGACTCATTGCCCGCCTAACAGACAGTCTGAATATCTTACTAACTTACAAAATTTGTGATCATGAGTAACGGGAAGGAATGAAAAAGCGAATAACTGACACAAGAATAAATATATTTCTTCACCAGCTAATTCGGGTGAATCAGCGTCTTCTGATTGTGGAAATTCGTCGTCTTGTTCTTCGTCAATTTGATATTGTGTATCATCAGTATCTTCGCCTCCCCGGCTGATACTTGCTAAGACTCTTGGATCTTCGCCTACTAATGGGGTATCTTGTCGCCTTAGTCCCACTTGTTCTGTGTCTTGTGCTGGACTGGGATCTAACAACGACAAGTTAAACCACATAGTCTATGGTAAATCATGGAAAATGAAGCACTCGTAACAGTTGCACGAGAGATCAATCACAGAGGTATGCATAAAATCACAAAACATATACCTGGCAAATGTAGTTTAATGACCACTGGATTACTCCCGGGACTCAACGTGAAGGTTTGAGTGGTGTTCAGTCCATTGGGAAGTTGCAATGCCACCTCGTAATCTCCGAAAAATCCACGTGCTTCAAAAAAGGCCATTGATTGGTCTGTGTATGTGGGAGATAACGTGACGTGTGTGGTCCATTGATGCAGGAGTCTGCGATATCGCAAACCAGCGGCGTTAATCTACAGGGAGAGTTAATCAAAAAGGAGGATCATTAAAAAAATGTCAACTGTCGTAAGAAACATTCAATCCCCCGCCGACTAGTGGCCAAAGATTTCTTCAAAATGAGACAAATGTCTGTAAGAGGTAGTCTGAGGCTGAAAGGGGCAAAACTAACAACCACGAATCGAGCCCCGTTACCTAATTTGTAGTGCTTTCAGTTTGTCAAAAAACACTCTCTCTGGACATTACAAGACCTTACAACTTTGCTATATCTTAAAATATGTAGAAATTTTATATGTGAAAGGCAAAGGTAACCTTCAAAACACAACAGTTAAATTCTGTTCTACAATGAGTCAATATTTACTTTAATTCTTGAACTAAATTTTCACTAAATAACAAACAACCATTAAAAGCTCCAAAATTTAGACATCAGCCGTCAAAATTGGAAAAAAAAACTGTCAACCGTCAAAGCTACCACCCCATTGAGACTCTGTAACCAGGGGGGGAGGGTAGGTGGTCTTTTTTGATACCTGCCAGTTGTTTCCATCCACAAGAGAAGTATAAGGACCCCTCCACGAGCTCTGGCTCCAAAAACTCCACAAAATCAATCCCTGGACATTTGGGTTGCTAAATGCTGTTCTCATGACAGTTTCTAGCGCATCGGCTCGTTTAAACGGGTTTATCTCAAGAACGTCAACTTCTGTCAGCCATATTGGAATCTTGGCCGTACTTAGCATGTTTAAATAATACTGCAACAAGTGAAAAAAAAAAAGAGTCACAAAAGATCAAATAATTCAATGAATTCTTTAATCGATTGTTTGAAACGTCATCAAGTCTAAGCACGACTTCTTCAAAGCGAACAATGTAGAATATTGTAATGTAAACACACTAAGAGAGCACAATATGTCCCTAAATTCTCTGTTTACAATACTGAATAAAAGTTTGCGGACCTCTCTGGAAATCAAATACCGATTAATTCCAAGCGTTTAATTGATTTAAAAATAACTTTGGTGAAAATCACATTTTTTATAGACTAGCCTGGGCGCTTCCCGGCCGACGGTCATACCATGCTAATGAGCCCCAATAAGGGAGAAAGAGCTATCCATGGCTGCCATTGCCGGGGAGGTATTGTTGTGCGCATGCATGAGGTACTGGCCATACCGCGGAGTTGGTACGTGTGCTTCAGTGTATAACTTGGCATTCTCCCTTGGTACTGTTTGAGTGACTATCTCAACCTCTTAGAAGCTAAAAGCCGAGTTTGAAATTCTTATCAAAGTGTCAAAAACTACATACTTACCTGAAGAAGTGTCGGATTCACGTGACCAGTGAAATGACCCTGAACTCCAATTCCGTCCAGCGGAATACCTCGTAATAGTAAATCCTGGACTTCTTCAAGAAAGGCCTGGTGAAATTGAGACGCATAATTATGTTTGTAATTCGGATGCACATGCAAATCGAAAATGTTAAGACTTAGGCTATACATGTTCACATTACACCGGATAGATTTTCGTGTCGACACGAAAAGCTATCCGGTGTAATATTTAACAATTAGTCACCTGAGGCGACTAATTGTTTTAGTATAATTACATCGATGATTATTCGAGAAAATAAAATTGTTGATCAATTTCCGACTCCGAAACATCAAAAAATCTGGGTGCCATTTTGAAAACTTCTAGCCTTCAATGTTCTAATCACCGCGCGGTGATTCATATAGCGGGATATAGCGAAGCTCCTGGCCAATCACAGCGCTCTATTTTCGATAATCATCAATGTAATTATACTAAAAACACCTATCCGCTATGTGACTCTCCACTTTAGAGATCAGCGTGGCGCATCTTCGCTGCGTTACAGAAACCGCACCGGAATCACCGTTCTTATATGTGAAAAGAAGCCCTTTCCAGCGTGATTTTCAGGCCGACACAATAGCTTTCCAGTGTGAACACAGCCTTAGACTGGCGTAGCTAATAGACCCATTAAACATAAGGCTTCGTGTCCGGAAATTTGTCCCTTTCCGCAATTCTTAAACGTAATTGAATATCTGGCAAGGAACTTTCAAAACTCACTCGTTTGTCAGTGCAAATATAGGGCTTGAATAAACATTTCAGTGAGTGAATGTTGCTTAAACTAGCCTTTCCCTCTTGTACAAGAATTTTCAATGATACATTACAACTTACCTGGGTTAATTGTCCATTTTCTACAGCATCGAAATCATTGACAAACAAATCAACGCCGGGATCAACACTAGCCGCCGTTAAGTACATCCAGTCTCGAATGGCTAATCCTTCGCGGTCCGCGAAAAAAGAACCATGAAGCATTTCATTGTTAACGTCCCATTGCATAAAGCTATAAACGTAACAGGTAGGGTTAATCTTTTGAGTCAGCGAGGCTTAAGGTTTTTTCTTTCCTTTAGAAAGTGTTGAAACAGGGCTGCCCACTTTTCAGAAAGGCAAAATATGTTGCAAGTTTCTTCTTTTTGCAAGCCCTTTCGACCGCTAAGGGAAACTCCGAAATGCACTTATGTGCGAACAACATATTTCGAAAACAATCTGTTTTTAAAAAAGGGTAAGAGATACTGACTCACCGTCCTCGATATCTAAATAGAAGACTTTGTAACCTTTCCTTCATCTTTTTCTTTAGCTTGTCATTGGGGAGCTTCTTCGCCCAAAATGGAACCTCTGTGTCGACCGCCCAGAAAACGCAATGGCCACGGATCATCTTGCTAAAACGCAAACAAAGTGACATAAATATTATGAGTGAATTATGACTAAAAGTTACCTTCAGGACTGATTTAACACAAACACTTCTGACCAGGGATGAAGGTAAAGAAAGCCGTGGAAAATGCAAATATGTTTGAAGAAGTCTCAGATTTGGCTAAGATTTAAGAAATTCGCAAAACAAGAGAAAATATACCAAACATCACGACAAAAATTCGCATAATTTGCTGCATTTATCACAGTTTTTGAACAAGAAAATGCATCTATAACTACGCATTACGAGGCATCCTGCGAGCAGCCTCCATTTTCTCTTATTGAGGGAGGAGGAGATTAAGCCTTAATAGGGCATGAATTTCTGGTACCTATTGTATACTCAATAGATTTTAAAATTTAGATTGACATGTTAGGTGTGCAAGTAGAGTTATCAGGAAGCAGTATCAGCGTAGTGGTATAACAAGGAGAACCTTGGCCATGGGTTGACTTACTTGTGAGCTTGGAGGAAATCCACAGCTTTATCCGCAATGTCATAACTTATGTGACCCTGAAGCGAAAGGTACCTAAAATAAGTTCAAAACGCAAACGGTGCGTCAGTTATAACACACAGTGCAGTTAGAATAGTAAATTTGATTTTTATTTTGCGCATATTTCGACTTTAGTAACAACAAAATAGTACCAAATGGGGTAATTTATCTGGCACGACAGGGTGTTTCATGTGATATCCAAACACTGACACTGGTCAAATACGATAAGCAGCATTTTTTCGTCTAGTATCCAAACACCAAAAAGTAATATTAAAAAACTGATTTCCAAACACAGAGAAGTCATATCAACACGCGTAAGAGTGTTTCAACAGATAACCAAACACCGATAAGTAGTATATCAAACACGAGAAGGATTTTTTTTCTATGAAACCCAAACACGGAGGAGGGATATTTTAAACACGAGAGAGAGTGTTTAATCTGATATTCCAACACCGAAAAGTTACATTTTAAACACGGGAAGGACTGTTTCATGTGATGTCCAAACAGTCACTTAGAAGTAATATATCAAATACGAGAAGGGCTGGAGTGTTTCATCTGGTATCCAAACACAAGAAGGAGTGTTTTATCAGATATCCAAACACTTAGGAGTAATATATAAACACGAAGAGGACTTTCATCTGATATCCAAGCACTGGCGAGAAGTGATAATTTAAACACGAGAAGGAGCAAGTCATCCCATATTCGCCGCTTCAATCCCTTTATGTATTCCATCTCCTAATGCCCCCAAAGCAAAGAAGTAGTTTCCGAGTACGTATTTGAAAGAAAGTCACGACTTTAATTAGTAAATAACGTTAACTCACCAATTTTGGTTCGACGTAACCCCATTTTAGAGAACTTTCCAGGACGGCCCACTGAAAGTTTTTCAGGTAAAAATCGCGATATTCGGGTTTGTGCAACAGGAAGTTACTATTCACAGCAGCACCAAAGGCAAAACGATGCGATTTTTGTTCTACCTGCAGGAAGAAAACGTCATGTTTTACACACGGGTAAGATGCACAGAAACCACAGCGACAAACTTTATGCTCGACAATGCGCGCGTAAACTAGTTAGAGTATGAATAGACTAGAACATTAATAAAACAGCTACTGAAATTTCGTGTTTCTGGTCGGACGACGTGCTAATACATTGCATGTTCACTACAGCATCATTTATCTAGAACCCAATTATTCCAATGAATGGACAAGGGCGTTGACTGTTTGGAAACGTTCTGCTGAACGGCTTTCTTTGGAGTTGTTATTGTAAGGGCCTTCTTCGCAAAGTCCAATAATTCAAACTTCATAGAGTACTAAAGTGATTACGTCATAAAAATTGAATTTGTGAATTTATGGGATTCGTCAGGATATTCTGAAAGAAACACATTCAAGAGGCCTTCTTGCCAAAAACCAGCATTGTGGGGCAAATTGTCTCTGAGATATTAGCCCAGTTATGCTCTGATGACTCCGTACAAATCCTTCTAAATTTGACTCTGTTCCTAATGTTATGAACAGAGTCCAATTTAGAAGGATTTGTATGGAGTCATCAGAGCCTAACTGGGCTAATATCTCAGAGACGTATTTGCCCCACAATGCTAGTTTTTGGCAAGAAGGCCTCTTAGATGTGTTTCTTTCAAAATATCCTGACGAATCCCATAATTTCACAAATTCAATTTTTTATGACGTCACAGTTTAGTACTCTATTGAACCGCCCGACCAATGGTAATGCAAAAGCACTGCTTAGTAGCTTTCATTTGAATGATTATGCTTGGCTAAATTTTACAAAGTCCTGAGAATCAAAGCTCCATGAAAAAGCCCAGTAAACGTAACCAAAGGTCTCTGCTGAACATTTTTTATTCACAGAACGGATAGCTTTTCTGAAAAGCTATCCACTATAATGTAAACATAGCGTAAATGTCCGCTAACATATCGTACTTACTTTGATCTTAAGTTTTGGGAGCAGATCTGAAGTATATCGAGAGCCTGTGATATTTACTCTGAAAAAAATCCATAAATTACTTATAATGAGATAAAACAACTTAAAAGAAAACGATAGAATTGAGTTCATTTTCATAAAACCAAACTGATTTCAGACCTGAATTGAATGTTTCTTTTCCTGTATTTATTGATCAAAATATCACTGTTCCTTTTCCAATCAGACGGTTGCAGTATTTCCCCAAGATACAAGTCATCCAATAGGATATCGACAGTTGGCTTTGGTCCTTTGAAGTAAATAAAGACGAACTGGAACCCTGCTCTGGCGAGCGGAATCTCAAACGCAGTCTGCCAGTGCACCCAGCCATAGTCTAGAATGTAAGGGAATATGTTTTCTCAAACATTTTTCCTAATTTGCACTAGTGGTATGACAATTATTATGAATACTAGCCTTTCAAGTCAATTCAGGTTCGTTTTCCTTAATCAAATAATCACTTGTCAACCTAGTCTACCCAGACATTTCCGATATATATAAGGGGAGCAGCTCCAACTCCGCCCCCTTTCCCCCCCTTGTGCGCTGGTAAATAAAAGAAGAATTCCGGGGGGACATTGACTGAGTTGGAATTTCAATGTCGTTGTTATGGCCATCTATTTTTACGATCTCACTCCAACACCCGCATGGTTCCAACTAAATGAAACTTTTAGGGTGAAGGTTTTAAAAATTCATGGCAATACTAATAAGAAGATCTTGAACATGTCGTGGTGAATGTGTTTTATCATTTATTCATATTTACCTTGTGAATATTTAGTCCTCTTAGCGAGCAGTTTATTTTTCTGTTTCTTATCTCCTCTCTTCTTGTACCTGAGCCACAGCTCAAGACTGTGAATGTCTCCCGTTCGTTTGCGATCCAAAAGCTTTGTCCATCCTTCGAACTTGTAGACCCGACCTGGTAAAACTCTGTTTCCTAGGGATAAAAAAATAGTCAGAGCCTAGGATAGCGGTTATGAATTTAGCCATCGTCTCACCCACTCAGACATTCATTATTTCAGACAAATTAAATTATGATCCTTGGTATGGAAGTTTTTTCCTATAACACCCTCACACAAGGACATTCAAGTTGGATCGCACTGCTCTCTTACCTGTCTTTCTCCCTTCAAAAAAACAATAACAACATTGGGCCAACGTTGTTTTGTAATGGTTTTTGTGGTGGAATTGTCCAAGTGCGAGGCCAGCATTGAAAGGGACAGGGAAAAGAAAGTCGAGCATAAGGAGCACAACATATCAACGTTATTTCTTCAATTGACCCAAGTTCTAGTGTCACGGATTGCAGTTGTGCTACGAAGGGGACAAATCAAAACAATTGACGATATATAGGAATTTATATTTGCTACAGTTGTAGGAATTCACTTGGCTCACCTACATACTGCCCAGGTCCTGCCCATTCAGACAATCGAGCCAGACAAATCCCACTGTATTGGCCTTGCTTTGGATATTCCTGGGTATACCGTGCAATAACACCACCACGAGGATCATCCGTCTCACCCTGACAGCTCCAGCCTTTCACCGGGTCATTAATCAACGGATCCTCAAAGCTTGGATTGTTCAGAATATTCGTTCCACTCACTGGAGGTCTGTATACTGAAAGTTCAAAGAAGAATTAATAATCTCCAAAGTAAATTCATTTGCAAAGAAACCGTTCATAGAAATTAAACCAAGCAAGTGTAGCCGGGTCAAAGTAGGGGACAATCGGAGCAAGACGGAATTAGATTTTGTGTCAATTCTGATTAGTTGCTTTGATAATGAGCTGTCGCACTTAAGATTGTTCTATTTCGCGCGTCTTTTTAAAGCAAATAAAAAGAATAAAAATACCCAAAATTGACAAGCGTCTTTAAGCTAATAGCTTATCACCGAGCTACCGCTCTATCTTTGAAGTGA
Organism: Porites divaricata; assembly: GCA_038088405.1. Taxonomy (NCBI): domain Eukaryota; kingdom Metazoa; phylum Cnidaria; class Anthozoa; order Scleractinia; family Poritidae; genus Porites; species Porites divaricata. The sequence goes on along the minus strand of JBBMOI010000012.1, from coordinate 20,200,192 downwards.
CCCGCTCGTACGTTACCCTCCCCCCCCCCCCCCCCCCTCCTAGCCCCTGCTCCAACCAAGTACTGTTTACACATTGTTCTCACTTGCATGGTTGGCAGCTATGCAAATTTCATGGAGCAAAAGAAAGTTTTTGTGTAAGAAAAGCCTTCATTCCCCACAGGATGTTACGGATTCAGTACCAACATGGCCACCGATTCATTATTTGTACACCAATATAGCCGCCGTGAAGTCAGGTGAAAAGATCTGTAAGTGAAATTGCTTGCGCGTACACAGCTAATCACCTACCACCAAAATCACGTTCGTCGATTTCCTTAAAGAGAGGCTGCAGCATTACCGGTCTCACGTGACCACCTTTAACCAATGGGTGTCTGGCAGCATTTGATGGAATATTCTTAGCAAAGTCGTTCTTGTTTATTGCATATGCGGAGCTGTAGAGATCATATATAAAGTTTCTTTTTTCCTGCTCTTCTTCTACGCGTAAGTGGCGTTTGTTTCCTGGTGGATAAAGTGCCTAACATTACAGACTGATTTTTTTCAATGAGACTTTTCTCTGTGGATTTTTCTACGTTCCCTCCTGTTTTTCTCAAAATCAAATGGCGCTCAGTCAGAGAGAATGGGGTACAATGCAGCTCATACAAACAAACAATAATTACGATTTATTGTATGAAACTTTTATTCGATTGCCCAATTTAGATTGTGGTGTAAAAAAAGAACACATGTGACATAAAAATTACAGTTTTTAACAACAATGGAAAGTTAAAAAATCAGGATGTTATTAAAATGAAACTAATATAATACCAAGAGAGAATGAGCTATATGAGATGGAGCAGTTGTCCATTTCGAATAGAGTTTGTTATCCTAAATAGTCGAGTTTGGCAAGTGTCTTGCCTTGGACACTTGCCAAACAGACAGATTGCAGAAACGTCCGTCTCGATAATTTTGACACGCCACGACTAGCTCTTTTGGCTAACTGCGTGCCAAGAAATTGTAATTAAGAAACATTACAGAAAATTGTTGTTTTTGTTATCGTGCGTCCAAATCGAATTCTGTGTTTTAATTACCTTCCAAACTGTAGACATCCATAGCTGTAGGTCCCCCTGTGCCATTGTAACACTCGTAAGATGGTCCGTATCTCATGTAGGTCAGTGCTGCGTGCACGCTACCCAAGCATTCGGAACTGTTGCCTATTCCAAACACAGGGATCCTACGCGAGCGCGCAGCTAGAGCACAGTCATGTACCGCTGAAACGTAATTCTTTGGAGGTGATAAGTTGATTTTCGGAAGAAACTTGCTGTCATTGCTGGGAACATATTTCCAGCAACCGAGGTAATCATAAACTGCAGGTAAAAACCGTAATCTTTTGTTAAAAACTTGCGTTTGAAACTCAACTTATAATTCGTTAAGAGCAATTGAAGCTTTAATCCACTTTAGAAACAAGAAGAAAAAGAATTAACTTTCGCAAAGACTTCTGGGTCTCTTTCTTGGGACAGGGAAAAAAAATTGCCAATAGGTGACCGGCGCGTCCCCAGTATCCCAGAAGTCTCCACAATCCCAGCAGTCTTTGCGAAAGCTCACTCGGGCCCAGTTTCTTTCTAGTTTGGGAAGAGGGGAAATGATGTACCTTTCTGAGCGTATAAAAGTTCAAAAACTTCCAGCAGCACAAATATTAAGAAGCCTTTCATGGAGCTTTCATACTCTATCACCACCTGTCTCGTCGACTCCAACCCTTCCTTTGATCCTTCCTAAATATACACCTCTTCAGGAAACAAGCAAACAGACGAGCAAACAATTGATATAAAGTGACAAAAGCAAGGTGTTCAAAAGATCAGGAGTTAAACTTATTAAAATCCAAATTTATTCTTCTGGAATCAATCTGGATATCAAGAAAAAAAAGTAAAAAGGTGATTTGGAGCTGAAATTTGTCCCGCAATTGTTTCTGGGATCGTCACTGAGGGCGCACTGATCAGCTGTTTGCCAATTTTTTCGCTTTCCCTCGCAACAGTCCCAGACCTTGTCATTGCGAAAGTTAACTCGGTCTAGCTATAGTCTCCTTTACGTTTCTAGAGTGGCGAATGGGATTGAACAGTTTCTAAATTGGCGGACAATTGTAAATTGACACTGACATAAGAAGAATTCAAGAACAAGTTAAAGCATTAAACTGCAGTAATAAGTAGTTGCATAACGTTGAATCTCAGTATGAACATTAGTTTGTTATACCAATATCTACATCGTAGATCCTATGTAGTTTTACAAGTAAACAAAAACAAGAAACAAATCAATTCCAAACAAGAGCGTGTAAGATTAAAAACTCTTGTTATGACATGCAGTACCTGTCGGTAGGGTCGCAGCGAGCCTCATGTTCGCACTGGTTTCGTATCGAAAGCTGCGGTCCAAGTTTTGAAAAGGCTATTACTTCGACTGCTTCACGATTTTACCCCTATTGAGGGAAAAATGTAATGCTAACCGCTCTTTACTTCCTTAATTAAAACTTCACCAAGAAATCCAAAAATAGTCGTTCTAGAAGTCGTAAACATCATGAATATCATTAACAAGATCGGAATGTACTTACAATTAGATTTGAAAGCAAATTCTTAGATTTGTCGTTCGCAAGTCATCGGCGTAGTATGTTTGTGTATTTCGTTAGAGTGAAAGAATTTCAAGACATGTCCTCATCCTGCGATGTTTTTCTCATTTGTTTTGAAGGTGGTGATTTCCACGTGGAAATTTCATAGGAAGTGGAAAAGATCACTTTAATCAAGTGTCAACAACGGGTGACTGACCTGTGATTGGTGCTTCAAACATCTTTCAACACCTGCAAAACTTAATAGGTGTTGATGCCTTGCTCATTCAACCAGCAGACTAACTTAAAAAGTAAGTTTGTCATTTGGCTGGATTCGAAGAGGAGATAGATGAAGCAATGTGGGTGTTCAGATTGGCCACCCGAGCAGGAAAGATTAGCCTTTCTTGCTCGCTCGGGATTTCCCTTCTTTAGTTGCAAGAAATAAAAATACTTTTGGATATACGATAAATCGCTTATTGAGCAGCCCTAGCTTTTTGTGTCAACATGGCTCGATATAGTCCTCTTTAATTTCTTGTTTTGTGTTTCATAAAAATACAAAATATCAGTTAATATCTAGTCATGTTGGCCTCAGCGCTTTTGGTCAATAACTCGGGTTTTACATACACGGATTTTGAACAGTCTCCCATATGGACCAATCATAAGGACCCTTTCATTCCAGCGAAACGCAGTACGGCATCCAAAACAAGCACTCACGTGACCTGGAAAGAATCTTCAAGAAGCAAACTACATAAAACTTTATTCTGCATTTTTAAAAAGATTTTATTTTTCCTAAAATCAGGCTTAAGCTATATCCAGCTAATCTAAATAATTATTATAGATAGCGATAAAACTTATAGATAATCAAAAGGTTTATCCATGTTTTAAAGCGAATTCTATTATCACTGACATTTTCGTGTTCAAAATAAGACTTTACTGCGATTGTAGTCCCTCTATAGTGCCTTAACTTTTCCTAGTCCCCTCTTTTTTTTTTAAAAAAAATTGTCGTTTTCCCCGAAATACACCGAAGGTTATAGGCCAGTTTCGAGATATTAAAGTTCAGACCTGGTTCCGAAGCTCATTTCTTTGGTTTTACTCCCTCGGAGCCCAGTTTGAAAGTTTGATAATTCTCCACTCCAGAGACTATCATGAGAAAACCCCTCCGAAAACCAAAATCCTGAAACATTTTTGACAATACAGGTCGCGAATTATCCCAAACAGCCGTAGCCAATCACAAGTAACACTTGTCCACCCAGACGATCCCAGATATCGTTGCGCCGAAGGCGTGTAACTGCCCTTCTTATAGTTTCTTTAGTGAAGAATTTCGACCGCCAATTATTTTAAATCTAGTTTGATATTTAACTTGAACTTTGTGACCACATCGCTACATGTTACCAAATAATTTATCAGCTTATAAACAAAGGCCTTCATGAGGTAGAAATCTACACACACCCATATTCAATTCTCAAAGATCTCAAAATTTCATTTTCACAGTTGTTGTCAATTCGCACTCGGCATACTTCTTTTCTATGGCATTCATTTTTAATTATTTTATATACTTTTGACCTGGGACAACGCACTGTTCCTTCGTCACTACAATCCACACACGAGCAGTTGCATTCCATGTACTTCACCGATGTCAGATAGATTCTTCCTCTGTCTTCAAGTAAGCATTTATCCAGCAAAACAGGTTTATTTCCACAAACATCAGCTGAGTGTCTTTCTCGAGCTAAAACCGTTACAAGAAAAAGTACAAAATTATTTCATAAGTCCTCTCCATATTCTGACATCTCCTATTTTATTGCAAAATATACTATGATACGTTGCCTTGCTCCTGTACGGCTCTCCGCAGGCCCTTGCAGTCAGTTCAGTTCAGCGACGTAATCAAGACCTACAAAAGTCATCACGTGACCATCCGATAGATATAGACTGCGCGGCAAAAATGTTTAGGCCTTGGAACTAGGCAATGTACGAGACCCGAGTATTTTTGGGGGTTAGGAAAACGCACCATTGGTGACTTCTCTTCTGATCGATACATGAGCAGCTGCTACATGGCCCATGTACGTAGAACAGGATGTGGGAAGGCCTTTGAGGGGGTTTGTAACGAAGGAAAAAACCTTAAAGTCATAACATGTACAACTGAAAAAGGGTAACATGGTTTTTTTCTTACCTTGGCTGATCAATCCATTCAAATGATCAACCCAACTTCTTTCACATACATCGGTACCTTGTATTTCAAATACAGCTTCGCGAATAGGTTGGTCTGACGATGCTAAAACTAATAATAATAATAATGATAATACAAAAAGCAAAAACAAACGATATTGTATCTTTTAAAGTTCTACTTGTCACTTCCATAAGCTAGGCATAATAATGATCAGTGACAATGATAATGACAATGATGGCGATGATGATCACTGATTAGACTTATTTTTAGCATTACTGTTCTTTTTATGCAAATTAGTGTACAGGGCTCTTGGTAGGGTAAAATAAAACGGTATTGGTACGAATTTCTGATACTTTTCTATTCTAATAAGGTCTATTCTAATGTCGACTTCTGCATCAATTTTGATTCATCGTTGATTAAAGAAAGTATATATTGTGGTTTCCTTCTTTTTAAAATGTTTTATCATTCATTACCACACCAAAAAATTAAAAACAAAAATGAAATTCGCACCAAGTATAAATTGATCTACAGCTGAAGCAAATATAAACATAGTCAGGAGTGTACTCAGCTTCAATAGAACTTTTCGCTATAACTCTCCAACTCCTTATTGATATAGTATATTTCATCGTAACACCGACAAATTCGTCTTTTTAAGCATGCCATGAACGCTCAGCCATTAGGCCTTGTCACAGCGGCCGATTGTCACAGAGTTAAGCATGAGTCAGTTGAGTGGAGTAAATATTTTCAACTCATAAGTTTTATTTAAGGGGTTGGTTTGATCTAATATACACAGATACCATGACTCGTCTGACCAGAAATGTCTTGATTTTCTCAATACTCACTAAAATCTGCCCGACGGCAATTCCTGTGTTGTGATTGATTCTGTCGAAAAATAATGAACATCAATGATTAAATTACATAAAATGGTAATTAAAATAAACAAAAATAAATAAGCATAATCAACCTAGTACCCTAGTATTTTAATTATCTTTCAAGGAAGATAGAGAGAATTTACTGATAGTGACAATGAATAGTTGTATAATGATGATTCTACCTCATTTTTAAAATTAATACAAACCGTTACAGGCTGCAACTGATGAAAAACGGACTCCCTGGCAAAGACGAGCGTATTGAGAGCAGTACATTCGTCGCGAAAACCACATTCATGTAAAAAACAGTTTTCACCTAAAGCCTGCCTATCAAAGCTGTATGATAAACATCTTGTGTTTTCAGCGCAAGATTGTAAACACTGAAGCCAGTCTGAAGTGAAAATCGATCCAAATGTCTTGCCTAGAAGGAATCTATTCTCGAGTGTGAAATAGCTCAACAGTGTCAAACTAGAAGCTCTAGGTCCAAGCGAAATCGTTGAGATAAAACAAAGAAAAACAGAACTTTTCATGTCTTACACTTTTTCTCACAGCGGGTTTTGTAAATGTGAAATGGCTCTTACTTCAGAAATGTTTTCGTGTTAAAGGAATATTGTTTGAAAATAAGCACTTCTTTTTCCGAAATGAAAAATAAGTTTTTGTTTTTGGTGCTTATATATATTTCTGCGATAACCAATAGGAAGAACTTTCGTAGCAGCTGAAATTGTCAACATTGAGGTTATCTCGGTGAGGTATTATTAAAGCTCTTCTCGGGTTTCCACGATTATTCCTTTTTTGTTGTAAAATGGATACCGTGTCATTTTGAGCTCGGTATATTCTTTCATGTTAGACCCCATGATGATGTTTTAGATTACTTCTACTCACTTCAGTGTGTATGAATTTATACCCCAGCGAAAATGGGTGGAAACCCAGCCAGATGTCAGTTGGCGTTTCTCTTTTAATAAACGACATCACCTGGCTTAAGAGAAATGTCTATTCGGTCAATCTTCCCCAACATAACTTAGATAATAAATGGAACCTAGCTATTGCTGGCCTTGTGTTTTTTAGCATTTTTATTGAGAAAGCTGTAAATAGTAGCAAACTATAATGTTTGTTTACGTTGACAATGAAACACGACATGTCTATGTTTGTTGATGGCTCTTGGAATTCAGAAAAAAATATATTATTACTTTCCTCGCGCCTCCCCACAAAATATCCTGTTTATATATAACATGGGCGAAAACCGATTTATCATGATCAGTCCAACACTGTCTTTTGCCGATCGACAGAGCAGGAAGAACATAAATATAATGTCTGACTCGACTAAATATTTCAGTGATCAGAATAGCTATAATAATTCCATATTTCTACAGAAGCAATTAATTAGCCAAAAAACAAAAACTCTGTTGTCAGACGCCGCTAACAAATAAAAGCGTAATATTGAAAAAAAAAAAAAAACTATATGCAAAACTTACGAAAAAAAAATTTCTTAGAATGAGATCCATGACGCAATTGTACAAAGCAAAATAAGAAAGGAAAGCCTACAGCTAGATGTGATATAATTCAAAAGTGAAAGAAACGACAAAATGCAACTAAACGAGAAAATTTGACCTTCAGTGCACTTAATTTACAATAAATTAAAGCAAAAAGCTTAAAAAAGTCCTTGAATGCATCTCTACCAGTCATTAGAATTAATGACTCATTTATCGCCTAATATCGTCCTTCAGATATGTAGTCTGCAAAATGTAGCTTTTGTAAATAACTAATCCCAAATCATGCGCAGTTTCTCTAATGGCAATACAAAGTCACCTGTCTTCCCGACATTCCTCGCGTGTGTTATCCCCCTTTTCCAATCTCCCCGCAACCTATGGAGGTTAGTTACCACACTCCCTCGTACAAGTGAATCCTGTTATCATGTCTGCTAAAATTGACCACTCCAGAAAACACCATAACATACCATAATACCCTTTGTTTGTCATCCCAAAATTTTGCATAAGCATTGTCCTCAGTTGCCCTTGGGAGTTAAAATGGCCCCAAGAGAAACGGAAGACAATGCTTATGCAAAATTTGGGGTGGCAAACAAAGAGCATTATGGTATGTTATGGTATTTCTGGAGTGGTCAATAGGATTCGTTGGTCAGTTACAAACAGTCATAAGCCCAGTCCAAGTCTCGCCACGTGTGAGGGAGTCAAAAACAGTCTTGGATTCTGGATTCCACGTCTTGACTCTGGAATCCAGGTACTGAAAAGGTCTTTGTCAGTGGAACTTGGATTCTGATTCCAATCTTTAGTGGAATTTAGGATGCCACAAGAACAATTTTCTAAGATTTCGGATTCCACAAGCAAATATTTCCCGGATTCCGGAATCTGGATTCCTTAACGTGGGGCGATAACTTCCGGCATTAGAACGTTCCCTTATGAAATTCAGAAGAAGCTGCCAAGAATCTGTGCCCTTGCTGTCTATTCCTCGAACACCTTTGGTCAAATTTAAAAGTATCGAACACGGAAATCGTATATTCTTCGATACGATGATTATATTAGGGTGTGTCATAATTCGAATCTTTTGGACTCCCATTGGCATAAATTGACCACTCCAGAAAATACCATAACATACCATAATGCTCTTTGTTTGTCACCCCAAAATTTACATAAGCATTGTTTTCAGTTTCTCTTGGGGCCATTTTAACTCCCAAGAGAAACTGAAGACAATGCTTATGTAAAATTTTGTGGTGACAAATAAAGAGCATTATGGTATGTTATGGTATTTTCTGGAGCGGTCAATTGAAATCCATAAAATATACGCCACTTAGCACCAAACGACTTTTTAAAACTCTAGAACAGGGTCTAGCATTTGTTTTTGTATCCCTCTAGCGTTTAAATCCATGTGTAACCGGACGCTAATGTCAATGAAGACTTTTTCTTGGTTTAAGTGTCGGCGAACTCCTTCAAGGCTTAAAACTATGGTTAAGAAAAGTGTTATGCCCCTGTAGTATCTCCGTGCTTTTTTTAAGAAAAAAAGGAGGGATGACCTGCGCAGTGGGTAAATGAGAAATGCTGCTCATCTCCTGACAACTGGACAACAATTGAAGCCCTCCCCGTAGGGTATTCCCTTTAATGGCCTATACGAGGGGGGGGGGGGCTCCGCCCGAAAGGGGCAGGCCTCAGGCGTATAAAAGGGTAGGAATTTCACTGGTTGAAGTATATAAAAGGGCGGGGAAATCTGTCGTTTGATTCTGTGAAAGGGCCCAAAAGAGCTAACAGATGAATTTCACGGCCTTATAAAGTCTAGAAAACGCTCTATCCCTGTGATTGATTCCTATTTAAAAGACAGTGCATTTACAGCAGTTAAAAAGTATGCAAAGTTCTAAACAAGGTATACGAAAGGGGTACCTTTTTCGTGAAAAATGGTATATAAAGGGGTTGGACCTTGGGGCGGAGCCTCCCTGTATTCATTTGTTGAGTACCCCCCCCCCCCCCCCCGCACTTAATGCAAACGAAAGAGAAAAAAAATCAAGGTAAAAAGAAAATATAGTTACCCACAGTTGACTCTCCCTCAACGTATCTCTATCTTTTAACCATTTTACAATCCTGTTTGCCATAGCCGTCTACTTTATTTTGTTTTATAACGCAGAAGTTTATAAAATGGCAAGATCAGCTTGTTTTTTTGGAGATAATGGGTACCATACATTTCTTAAAGTCAAAGCCACCGGTTGAAACATTAGCTAAGTGTCTTTCTATGTGTAAACTCAGGCTTCCATATGAAATGATCCGAAGATGCTTTTACATTTATCAACGTCGATCTTAATTCAATTCAAATATAGATCTTTGTTCTCGAGCATATCTTTAGCCTGTGGATTTGTAAAGAAGAGCCATTTAATTTAATTTAATTAGTACAATTTTTTTCTCTCGAGCGCTTTTAGGTCTACGTAGACTGCGATGGAAACGTCCCCATATACTGGCGGTGGCCTGGGCGATGGGAATTAATTTAAAAAGACTGTTGGAAAGAAAAATAGCTGATTTTCACGTAGCAAATATCTGTTGAGATGATAGGTGCTGATATCCGAATGTGCCTTGTAAAACAAAGACCACCTGCCTAGAATCGACGATAAGATGGCGCTTGTTAGACGACTGAAATAGGCCATTTCCGAGTTCCCCCGGGCCTCTGTATCAAAACGAGGTTAGGTGCTCAACCTGTGATATGGAAATGATTTTTCATTCTCATGCAAATAAAACTCATTTCCACAAGAAAGGTTGAGCACCTAACCTCGTTTTCATACAGAGGCCCAGAGGAACTCGGAAATGGCCTATTCGCTTTGCAAACGTAACAAACCCCAACCTCAAGTAGCCCACATCAGAGAAATACACCCATCTGGTGTTTACTATTCTTGAAATTGCTGAGAAGATTGTCCCTGTTACTACACGCACAATGCAAATGACAAGGAGAAGAGAACCTTTAATTTCACTTCCCATTCCCGCGGTGGACAAAACTGTCGCTTTTCCAATCAATATTCACTTAGTTTTAGAGATTTTTGCCATATCTCAGACCTTTATTTTAACTCATGATCTGTTAGAAAAATCACAATTTGAAGAAAACTGCTGATCTCGACGTAAATGGTTACCTCAATTCGCAAACCCTCCAACTGTCAAACCCTGGCCTTGTCAAAGCTTTCTTAATGCTCTACTAGTTTTTTTTGATCGCCCCATGTATTAAAGGAATCCGAGGCAGTCTTGGATTATGGATTCCACACCGTGGACTCCGGACTCCATTGGCTGTTTTTCATCAGATTATTCTCAGTGGAACTTGGATTCCTGATTCCAATCATTAGTGAGATTTCGGATTCCTTGAGCTGTAATCCGGATTCTAAAGCACAAGATTCCGGATTACACAAGCAAAACATTCCACATTCAGAATTCCACAAACAATAGTTTCCATAATTCAGGAATCCGGAATCCGGATTCCCCTATTGTTGGTCTTCACGTGACGTCACTAACTTCCACTAAAAAAACTATCGATCTACCGAGATTTTACTTTCACGATGCATATTCTTCGGATATCTCGCATACTAAATATTCCTCTGACCTGAATCTTGGCGAGGGTCTTTGTATATGTACCTCCTTTCATTTTCCAGATTCTGGACTTTATCTATTGAACGGTTTTGATTTTATTTTGATCTATTTTGAATGGCGTGTCACTGAAAACCAGCAGTGTGAGGCGATTTCTAGTTCAGAGATCCTATTTCACGACTCAGTCTACAATACATGTACATATTTTGCGTGGAATCATCTGCAGTGATCCACTTTGCCTTGAACAAAATTCCAGTTATTACGTTAGTTCCTCCTTTCATGGGTAAAGTTTCTGCCTCTTCCCAGTGATCATCATTAAACGCAGGAAGGGTCCAGTTAGGCTCCTTTATTGAGGTGCACTTCCACGTGGAGTCTGTGACGACACCATCACTAAATGAGCCAATAATCGATGCGGGTACGCCCGTTGCTGCTATGGCAACGACTCGGGTGGAATCAGGGATGGAAAAGTTAATAGCCTGGGGTTGAAGTATGGAACAGTCGATGTCTTTCACTGGTTTCCTTGAATTCATAAATGTCACAGAATCGCCTTCCATGTAGGCTGACATCTTTTCCGTGCAGCTAAAGCTTGCATTTATCATGACTAAAAATAACAAAAGAAGTAGATGCGGTTACTATATCAGTGAACTAGTTGATGTGTGTTAACATTTCTAGTGTACCCTATGGGTTCCTGCGCATGTCCTTTGCTTTTTTCTCGTGTAGCCTTTGCGCTTAAGGGAGTACCCTTTTGCGTTTTCGCTTGCACCCTTTATCAGGTTCCCGCGCGCATTTTTCGCGTTCTCGAGTATCCACTTTCCCCTATTCCCAGTCCTCAAAGCCTTTTGGAAGCCCTTTAAATTCAATGACATAGCTGTAAAACTCGCTCATTTTCGCTCGTTAGCATAAAAAAAAACAACTTAAAACCATGTTGGAACTCAAAAACTAAAAACGACCATGCAAGATTTTTCTTACTTCTTACATCCTTTTTCAAACTTTCCCGTTTATCCTTGCATCTTGAATTTTCATCCTGCGAGTTTAAAGAACAGCGATACAATGGGATCACACTTAAAGCCCATTTTTAGACGACCTTCCTTGATCAAAATGGGTTCGCTCCATACCCGAGATGGAGAGGAAATTAAAAGAATGCTCTGTACTTCAGGTAAAATAATATCTGCAAATAAAGGTGACGGTAATATCCAGAAGAGGACAACGGTGGAAAGGGAAGAAATAAATAAAAAATAAATAAATAAATGAAAATAATAATACAGCTATTACAGAATACACACAAATAGCAAAAGGACTAATTATAAAAGATATCTTCTAGTTCTCCCCAATGTCACCTCACCGTTCTACTTCTCGATGTAATACTCCTTCATACACTTTTCGAGATTCTATAAATAAATTAACTATTCCACAGCCATGCAACAAATTATCTCCGCAATAGTTTTCGCTACAGTATAGTGCTGTTCTGTTGAAGAGTCTTCCTGAAACATTAAGGCAAGCAGAATTCCTACGTAATTTTAAAGTTATTAAAGTAAGGCACGGCATTCATAGAAAACAGGCTTTTTTCTCGTATATACCTAATTGAATAATTTTAATACTGTATTTAGCGGAACCCAGTAAGTGTAATTAAGGTTTTCAAAATTTTTTATAATATTTCATGCCTGATGAATTTGTAACACCGTGCATAAATAAAGATCGCCTTACCTTACCTTACCTAGTAGAGACCTACCTGAATGAGAGTTAACTGTTGAAAAATGGACCCAGGGACCCATATCAGCAGAGTGCTTTCTGTACTGCATCCATCTTCAAAGCCACAATTATTAAGCTCGCATCTTCCTTGCCAAAAATTGTATGAAATACAAGAGGCCTGAGTCTGGCAAGCTTGGATGCAATCTAACCATTGGGCATTGTCAATTGCCCTGTAGGTAAACCCTACAAGGGCCTTGTCGTTTGCGGTAATTGAAAAGAACGCCTTGGGAAGATACGTTGGCAGAGTAGTAATGAGCAGGAAGCTGAGTATTAGAACGGAACGCTTCTTCGTAACGATGGAAAACGGCATCTAAATAGCATTAACTTTCCACAGCGCAGCGTCGTAAGTTTCTGAGGTTGTTGTTTTTACTTTCCTTTAGTTAATTGTTGTTGTTGTTGCTGTTGTTGCTGACAGTAAATGCACTTTTATCGTTCCTGTTCTCTTGGCTTTGAGTTCAAATCACTCGCAAGCAACTTCTCATTTTATCCATTACTGAGCGCCTGCCCTTTCTTCCTTTCAAATAGCAATAAAAATTTGATCTTTCCTTATTTATTTCATTTCAACTTTCTCATTAGTTTAGGAAAAACAGACTTTTAAGTTCAACTCACCGCCTAATTGCTGTTTCTGATAAAAAGCATACGGTCGTCTCAAATAAAACAAAGTTTTTGTAAATTAATCAATATGAGCTAGCCAATAGCCGAGAATCAGAGAATCTAGTTTTTTTTTTTTACGTTTAGCTTTTAACAGACTAGAAAGTAAAATATCCGGTTAGTTTGTCATTAGTTGTACATTAAAGACAAAACTTGAGGAAATTTACATTTTCTTGTTTTAAAACCACTGTATAAAGTTTGCGCAGCTTGCCCAACTCACACTTAAAAGTCTAAGACAAGTCTTACTTTTTATTATCGTTAAACAAAACCACTTATTTGTCACAAGTTATTTTTGACTGAAAGGTTTTCTATGCCACAATTCAGAGGCCAGTATAAATGTGTGCTCATCAAGTTCCACCCCATATATAGAAGGACGTTGAGATTAATTCGCATGCACACAGCAGAATTATTACACCAGAGTTCAAACAAAAATCAAGGTAAAATTCATTCAAAATTAATTAAGTGCAGCCATTAGCACAAACTTTGGTAGAGTCAACACTTTCTCTTAGAGAGTACAAATCCGTCTGTCGTAGGGCGTGCCAGCTTCCTTGTTTACTCAGCATGCGTTCAGAAACACACTTAGACTTCTAAATTTTTATTGTCTCCAACGCGCCTTGTATGGCATGAAAACAGAACCATTTATATCAATTTAAGGAAAGTGGTTGTCAACTCTACGGACCAGTGTTATCTTGGTAGATGAAAAGCAAAACTTGGGGATGCTATTGTACTTGAAAGTTGATAATGAAAAGCTGTTTTCGTCCTGTCCAGTCTTGAATTTCCCTAATTATAAAATGGAGCTTAAGCAAAAATTTTTTTGAGCAACGTACGTGAACCGAAAGTGGACTTCAGCATTTTTGGGCCGTGGTTTTGTCCCCATTTTCGGGCAAACCTTCTCGATAAGAATAAAGACACTTAGCAATACAAATTTGGTAGTGCCCCCTTCACTTCCGGTTGACGGTGCAGCTCAAAAACGCCTTTGCATAAGCTCCCTAATACCAAAAACTTTACATTTTGTGATTGTCTAGCCTGATGATTTATCGCCATTAGTCCACGCCTACGTTCCGAAGGTTACATAGCGTTATTTTCAAGGGATGTAATTTTGAAAATAGGCCAAAAAGGCAAGTTTCTCACATCCGATAAGCCCAAAAATCACACTACAGGATTGACTGGCCAAATACTGAGAGAGCGACGAGATAGAGCTAGAGGGGAAGAGAAAATAGCAACAGTAGCACTCTCAGTTTTTCTGGCTAAATTGGAGATGCTGCAGTTTCTGAAAGAAAAAAAAAACTGGTTGACGGAAAAATTCTATTTTGACAGTAGCATTTTCAAAAATCCAGTTGGAAATAATTAATTTACGGCCAATGTTTTTTTAATAGCACCTTATCCTAACAGGGACATAATTATTAGGACCTCACAGAAAAAGTGGGTGTTTAGGTGGGATGGTATTGGCATAAGCCGCTGACTAAACATTGGTTCGTATTTTTAACAATCCGAGCGGGAAACAGCGATCGTGTGTTCTTTCTCTGCCATGACTTTAACAAAATGCATCTTTGCTGGTTTCTTGAGAACAAAAACGCTTGTGAGAAATCATCACCAGGTCGTGGTAAGTATGTTGTAGCTTTTTGGCGATCTTTTTCTCACTTTTTTCTTTGGGGCGATCAATTTAAACTTGAACATACACGAACATGTACATGCATTGTTGTGTTGTGCGAGCGAAGTCTCATGAGCTTAATATGCATTGTTAGCTTCTAGGAATTGTATAATCCATAACAGGAAAGGAAAGAACCTGCTGTGAATTTTTTTATTTTTGTATTTGAATGTTTTGAACTGTTAAAGAAGCCCGTAGATAAATTGTTCCTTGTATCGCATCATGATCAAATATTACCTCACCGATGTCAGCTTATTTTCGATCGTTTTATATCGTGCCTGGCTGAATTTCCCATCATCAGTGTATCATCCCTTTACAGGCAGGTTAATCTGTTGAAGTAGATCACGAGAGATGCTCCTATTTTAGACAGAGGCCGATTTCTTTTCCAGTGAAACGAAAGATATAAACTTGTTGTGGTACACGAAGTATGACAACCGCTGACCAGGAAGGACAGACACTCTGGTTTTTGGTGGCAAAATTGTTTTGTTTTGCCCAGGTTGATCGAAAGTTAATATTTAAGCTGTAAATGCATAGGTTACGACTACCTCCCTGTTTGATTGCGACATAGTGGAGAGCACAGGGTACATAAATATTCTGTAGCTTTGACTATACAAAATAACTTGACAACTAATGGTAGCAGCATATATAGCTACTCACAACTAGTGTGGTGCGTATCTTAAGCAGTACCATGTTTATCCGAAGCCATCATCATGTAGTGTCAGTATGCAGTCTAAGGGGTGTCAGTGGAGAAAGAATGGGTCAATACACTAGTGCGCAGTGAGCCCCAAGAAGAGCTTACTGCTACTGTTATTGCTGTCGAGTATATAACAGTTTTTCATTCCAAAAAGTAATGAATCTGGTGACCATTTTTTGACATTGTTAGCATTGTTATGACAGATAGAGGGGTCAGAACTAGATACCATGAATTGAATGGTCTCTAATTGAATGGTCTCATGGGGGGGGGGGGGGGTACATAATAGGGAGAAGCTTAAGGGAGATTTACCCTCCTGTACCTCCCCCCTCCTCCTCATGGGGAAAAACTTGTTAAGAATGTTAATGGTAACATTGTCACCAAGGGGTGGCAAATGGTACCTTGTAAAACATGGGTCTTGGAAAATTTTGGCAGGACCTTGAAATCTCGCAAGCGTTTTTGATTAGTCTCGAAGTCTTTCTTTTTGCATGGTTTGTTTATACCTTTTTTGAGTCTCGAAACTTTTTAACAAAGACTCTCGGGCTAAGATTTCTAACTCGGATCTCGGCGTCTTGGTGAGTCTCGGATTTTACCATTCACCACCCCTTCACTAGTAACCAACGCCATCTGTTTATTTATTCTTCAGCCATCTATACTCAGTTGCAAGTTCTCAACAAGTTCCTCTAGATGGCTTAAGCTTTACAACAATGGAGAAGAGGCTGTAAAGGATATTCCTGATGGGGCAAAATTATTGGTAGGAGGTCAGTTGCCATAGTCTTCAGGGGGGTGACTCCTATGTGAAAATGGGTGGGGATACTCCTCCTACTTTACGGGTTGTGGGATTGGGTAAAGATGACACCTCGCATGGGACCTGAGTCCCGTTCGTGCACATTCCCTCTGGGAAAGCAGAAAAGCTGGTAAAATAAAAATAAACAAATAAATGAATAAATAAATAAAAGAAAAGAAATCTCTAAAGCAGACCAATTCAGATTTGGTTCCAGCTTTACATGTATTTGGCCCCTAAAAGATACCATTTTAAAACAAACAGCCAAATAAATGTTATTTTAATTTTAATTCAGATGGAGAAAGGCTTCTTACTTTCTTTTTCCCTTGAAGCACAGCAGTAAGTTATACTTACTAATAGGTAACTTACAATATTAGGTTTCAAGTTATCCTGAAGACCTAACATATTTCCATCTGTCTGAGACCACTAAGTCTTGTCAATGACATACACTTTTGTTTTATTTCCATAAGGATTTGGTCTCTGTGGAATACCTGAGAACTTGATTGTTGGCCTTCTTAAAACTGGAGTTAAGAACTTAACATGTGTCAGCAACAATGCAGGGTCAGTATATTCCCAGGGCTGTGCTCTTGCCAAGCCCAATGGCCCCCTGCCCCTTTTGTTCTCGGGGGACAAAAAAACTCAAATTTTTCTTGCAAGTCATATGCCGGACAACCCTGGGTTTTACAGGTTAGAACACTGGGCTCCTTTCAATTTTCCTTAGAGCACAGCCTTGATTAGTTTCCTTCCCAGCTGTGACGAGCCTAAAAATGGCTGCGAAGGAGACTAAGCCTTGATACCATAACATGTATAAATAAAGTTTACATTCTATTTATTAATTTTATTAATATTGTGAAAATAGAAGTACTTTTTAATAAGAAGGGGATGTACATGAAAGTGAAAAAATTTTCTTTTTTCATTGCTTTAAAAGGAGGTCTTAACATTTAGGTGATAATTTTCTTTTAGAGTTGATGACTTTGGTCTTGGCTTGCTTCTTAAGACTCAACAGGTTTGTTTAACTTAACCCTTTATACTTCTAATCAGTATCCAGTGGCACATATAAATTCTCCAGACTGATCTCCTAGAACTTCCTTAAAGAATTTGTTGCGAGAATTTGATAAAAGGTAAAAGAATTTCTCTGTGGTGATCAAATAAACCTTTCTGTTGATAAATTAAAGTATAGACATTGTTATGAGAAAATTATTGATGTTGGTCACTCTTAGCTTGGTACTTAACGGGTCAAAATAATGTGGTCAAAAATGCCATTAGAAAGTAAGGTGTAAATATCAAGTGAAATGCAGTCTTTGTTTGCATTCTGTATAATCCTCCTATTTCTGAATCTCTTTGAAAAATTCTTGTCACAGGTTAAACGCATGATTTCTTCATATGTTGGTGAGAATGCAGAGTTTGAGCGTCAGTACCTCTCTGGAGAATTAGAAGTAGAACTTACCCCTCAGGTGACCTTGCTTTAATGACTGACATTATGGAATAACCATATTTACTTGAATACGCGATGCAGTGTTTTTTTAATTTTTCATGTCTCAAAATATATGTGGTGTATATTTGAGGGTGTCACTTATCTGAGAACACTGTTCATTTGAAAATGGGATGCGACAAAGATTTGTTTTAAGTTAACTGTATTATAATAAAATATATATTTTTTAATATTATTTCCAGTATTAGACTGTTAAACTAAGAAAATTAACATCTTTTGACTTTTTTGAAATGAATAAAAATAAATTTGATATCATCAGGTCCCCTGTGCTTATATATTCAAGGGCAATGCTGATAAACTTCATTCGAGGGCGGCATTTATTTGAGTAAATTTTTCAGTAACTTGTTTTCATTCTTAGAAAAAGCCTTTTTTCTTTGTTTCTGGGTTAATTTAAAAGGCTGTTATATGTTACAGTGTAAGTATAAAATGCAGAACGACTTTTCTGTTTTTAGGGCACCCTTGCTGAGAGGATCAGAGCAGGGGGTGCAGGAATTCCAGCTTTTTTCACACCCACAGGATATGGGACCTTGGTACATCATGGTGGCTCTCCTATCAAATACAACAAAGATGGCACTATACACATTCCTAGTCAACCGCGAGAGGTAAAAATGTATTGATAACTTACCGGTAATTATTATAATGAAAGTGATCATGTTCTGTGCAGTAGAAGGTTGTTCATTTTACTGTGAAGATCATGTTCACCGTCATATCTTTATTCACAGTTAAAGAATATGCACATCGTAATTCATTTCGTATATTCAATTTGTGATGACTTTATGGTAGAACCTGGGGGGGGGGGGACTCCAACCAATAGGGGTACTGTGATATTAGGCTTCAGGTTCGTGTTTACAAATTGGTGAGATTTTACAAGATTGTTTGTTCTAAATCTCTCTGTATGACAGTATATTTTCTCACTCTAGTCAAGAGAATTCAATGGTAAGAATTATATCATGGAAGAGGCCATCACTGGTGACTTTGCTCTTATTAAAGCAAAGAGAGCTGACAAGGCAGGAAACCTTATGTTCAGGTAATTCTATGGTTGTGGTGGTTGTTAGCTTTTCTGAGACTCACCCATCCCTCAAACACTCTCTTTGCCTTTGCTGAGGGTATTTCTAAAGCTGTGTTTTTGCAAGGTACTTCAAACCCATTACTTTGTAGCGAGACATGAGAGTGTACAGAGATGAGTGCCAGTATTATTGAATTGGACACAAGGATTCAGAGATTCA
Source organism: Porites divaricata (assembly GCA_038088405.1). NCBI lineage: Eukaryota > Metazoa > Cnidaria > Anthozoa > Scleractinia > Poritidae > Porites > Porites divaricata. The sequence goes on along the minus strand of JBBMOI010000012.1, from coordinate 20,181,298 downwards.
AGTTTGAGCCCCAGCTGAGTTCATTTATGTTGTATTCCTGGGTGAGACACTTCACTCTTACAGGACCACACTCCACTTTGCGGGAGTGCAAATGGATACCAGCGAATTAAATGCTGCGGTGGGAGGGGGGTGGGGGGTGGGGGTAACCCTGTGATGGACTAGCATCCCGCCATACAGGAAGGAGTGCTTCATGCTATTAAAACTTTTCACATTCCTGTATTTTTTTATATAGAAGTAAAAATTTTCTTATTGAATCATGTTACACATTTTAAAAACTTTAACTGTTTTATGTCCTCACTACAGTAAAACAACAAGGAATTTCAATGCACCAATGGGCAAAGCAGCCAAATTCACAATAGCTGAGGTATGTGCACTACACCATTTTATATTAAATAAAAATATCTCTCTGTGTTTGAAGATGCTGACACTACAATTCTGGTAAAAATCTATGTGTAAATGTATGAAACATTGTAAACAAAAAAATATATTAGGAAATGTTAAAAGTTATGTGCACACTGGAAAAGGTCAAAACTGAAAGAATTAAAGAAATGGGTCTTTGTTTATAATACAATGTATCTGGATTTGATCTGAGTTATCCCCACAAAAAGTCTGCTACTCTTTTTAAAAACTGTACAAGAATGTACATGTATGGTGGAACATTAAAGGTACTATGTCAGTCATGCTGCCACAGAATTTGCATGTTTATCGTTGTGATAAAATTTGGGACTGTCTTGAGCTTGTTTGTAACCTTGTATTCCTTGAAGGTTGAAGAAATTGTAGAAATTGGCGACCTATCAGCTGAAGACATTCACCTTCCTGGTCTTTATGTGAAAGGATTATTAAAAGGCTCAAACTATGAAAAGAGAATTGAGGTGAGATAAACTTTTTCTATTTCAGGCAATAGCCTGTACACAGATGTTGCTGTATTTTTGTTTTCAATAACTGGTGAGTGTGGAGTGCGAGAAAGAAAAATAAACGGTCATTTAATCCCCTGGTGTTTTTATGATTTTTTATCACACGTGTTCAGTGGAGTTTTAAGAGAAACTAGAGGCCTGTGAACAGGTTATTCTGGCAATTAAAATTCAGCTATTATTAAAATGCAGCTATTATCAATTTTCTTGATTAGCTGGAATACTACTTACAGTGTTTACAAGGGTGCATTTCATTGGGATGATCTGAATCAAGATCAGTCAAGTCTGAGATCACCTGGATCATAGCATTTGAAAGGCAATTCATCAGTTTATTTGATGTACTGTGATGAGGATTTGGCAGCAAACAACTACAATAACTCAATAGCTCAGTAGTGAAGGGAATGTTGTCTTAATGTTGACAATTCAGTTGGTTGGTTGGTTGAATGAGCTAGGGACGGGCAGATCCCCCAGTGTTGGTAAACAGAAGTTCAGGAGTTGTTTTTCGTTGTGCTTTTTGTAGAGGTTGACCTTAACTTACGATGATGTGAAGAATGGAAAACCCAAATCAAATGGTGATGAGATAAGAGAAAGAATTATCAAAAGAGCAGCATTAGAGTTTAAAGATGGAATGTATGGTATCCTTTTTACTTGCTTCTTTACTGTCCTTTCGCCTGTTGGTGTCCTGTTTCTCATTTCAGAATCGTTTATCCTCACTGCTTTTTTTCTTAAGTCAAGAAACTCCATGTTGACTCTATCCATCCAACTATCAGAAGAAACTAGGAAAATTGCTAGTTAAACCCTAGCTGCAATAAACCAGACTTAAATCTCACGTGGGACACAGTGAGGTATTAGGCATGTCAGGTAGAGTAGAGAACGTGGAGTGACCTCTCCAGGAGATGACTAGGTCGCACTTCATGTAGTGCTGATAAGAATAGAGTTGCAATTTTTGTCGGTAAAAATACATTGTTTTAGAGTTACTGTTTTTGTACTTATCCGTTGTGGCTTAAATGACTTACAGGTTAAAATTAAATTCAGGCTAGAATCTTTTAAAGCTACAATCTTGGACAAAATAAAATGGAACAGCAAACCCCCCACCCCCCCAAATCAAGGATGAAGCCGCGCGAAGGGCAAAAAAGCGCCATTTTTCCATCTTTGATTTGGGGGGAGGGGTGGGGGTCAGGGTTTTCCATTTATTTTTGTCCAAGATTGCAATCTTGGACAAAATAAAATGGAACAGCAAACCCCCCACCCCCCCAAATCAAGGATGAAGCCGCGCGAAGAGCAAAAACGCGCCATTTTTCCATCTTTGATTTGGGGGGAGGGGGGGGGGGGGGGGTCAGGGTTTTCCATTTATTTTGTCCAAGATTGTAGGTTGATTCTAAATTTCCTTTTTCTCCTAGCCTTAATTGCCCCCGCATGGATTTCTTTCCCGAGGAGGCACCCTAGTAACTCGCACGTATATTAAGGACAGTACTTACAGTTCAAATATACAGTCAGTATACTAGAAAAAATCTCGATTTGCTTGAACAGGGGCCGCGAGGAATGATGACGTTTCTATTGTTTGCGCCCGCAAGTACGAAATGGTTAGGATGACGTAAAGACAGAAAATCCCGAAGGGACCGCTTACGGACCAAAAGACACGTGTTATGCGCAGATGAAGTTATAATGTGCGTATAACTGTGTATATATAAACACTTGGAGAGTTTGCCAGACACGAGTTCACAAATCTTTGATTAAAAACCTTGCCAGACACTTTTTCTCTCTCCTTGACCGGAATAAGACTCAGCCCCAAACAAGCAAGACGAGTGAGCAACGGCTAGCTTATCACTAGAAGAACGATGGACGATTACAGAAATTCGCCGACAATCAAATTCTGTGCTGACTTATTCCTTGCTCACAGATGTCCTTCCGATATAAAGTTTAAAATACGACTAGAATGCGCGAGCGTGAATTGACCAAACGTCCTTTTAATTTCTAAGGCTTACTTTCTGGCAAATAAAATGGACTGAATGTAAAAAGTGAATGCGAAATAGCGAAAAATTCAACTTCTAATTAAATCTTTTTTATGGTTTAGAATAAACTATTCGCGAAACCGAGAATGTTTTGATCAAAGCTGTGTAAATCGAACTGAAACTGTGCATGGAACCTTGCGTTTCCTGTATTTATCTCACCTATTGTATGGAATATGTGTGAAAATCTTCATTATGAATCGGTATATTTCAAAAAGCTACACAACGAGCAAAATTACTATTGACCAACAATATACAGAGCGGGGGCAGCTGTAGTGTCAACTATTACTAGTTATTCATATAGAGAAATAAGAGAAATTTAATTTTGACCTGTAACATAAGAAAAGTTTTTTCACCGCATTATATGGCATTTCTGTGTGTATTTGACTTACACTCTCCACTGTTCTTGTGAATGATGGCTTGACTAAATACAGAAATACTTCACACTTATTTCCTTAACAACGTGGTGTTTAGCAAACCTGGGTATTGGTATGCCCATGCTAGCCAGTAATTACATTCCTGAAGGGATGACTTTAGTACTGCAAAGTGAAAACGGGGTCCTTGGCATGGTAAGTACAGCTGTATATCAGAACGTGGCTTAGTGATACTGCAAGACCTGGCTACAAGGAGCTTTCTGGCAGCATTTTCTTGGGCCACTCTATCAAAAAATATCTACTCAGTCTACCTTCTAAGGGGGAATTGTTAACCCTTTTAGCCCCAGTATCCACATACAAATTCTCCAAACTGATCTCCAATTAGTTGAGAGAATATGTTCAAAGATCAAAGTATTTTCTCTTGGGTGATCATTTTATTGATTCTCATAACTTATCTCTTTACAGTGTATGGATAATTGTAAGGAGAAAATTGATCTTGGACAC
>JBBMOI010000012.1:20092500-20172500 GCA_038088405.1 Porites divaricata | reverse complement strand
TTAAGGTGACCAGTGAAATAAGAGGTCTAGAACGGTGCAGGTCTACTGACATTCAGTACGTCGCGAGTACAAAAGAGGACCTTAACGTATATTTACAAGGTCAGCGTACCAGGGGGGTGGGGAAGGGAAAAGGACTGATCGCTTTCCTGGACACACCCCATCCCGGTATGAGTTGAAAACTAACTGGCCGGCTATTAAAAGGAACGTTTCTCAGACAAAGTTTCCACCATGGAATCAGATGGCCGTTTCTTAAACGAGTACCTGTAAAACGCTAGTAAAGCGCATGCAAGCTATTCTGGCAGTGTAAAATCACACACACGTCAGTAAGCTAGGTTGTGTCATAAACGTTATGCCCAAAAAAGGGCTGCATCGCCAAAATACTTTTGTACACCTTCTATTATAAAAATTTTCACTAGAGAGACTGGGTCAGCCAATTTTAGCACTCATAATCAGTTTTTGGTTGGTATTTTAAAATAGCTTAAAACTTAAGAAGAAAACAAAAGAAATAACAGAAAAAGCAATGGGAAGCAAAGCCTGGCAAACTTGAGAAGATATTAAAAACGGCACTCAGTATTGGTAAAAATGATAGAGACCTGGTTCGATCTGTGTTATTTCAGTAACATGCTTGGCAATAATCCCCGCTAGTTACGTGGCGCGATTTTTACATAAACTATTTTTGCTTTGCGAATTTACAGTTTTAAACTTAAAAATAATGCAGTTGACTTTCTTCTAACGAATAGCTGTTATACTGAAGATCTCTGATGTTCTTCTGTCCTTTTGATTTGACTCGTAAACGGATACGACGTAAGGCCGGTCCTAACAGAGAGTTGGCAAAGGTAGTCAAAAAGCACGAAAATGCCAAGTCCTCCTAAGTTAAATGTTGCGTGCGTCTGTAACACTTCATTTAAAGGGCTTATGTCACGCTATTTGCTATATGTTTAAAAAGCTAAAACTTTTCCGCGTTAATTGAATTCCAAAAATAATGGTCCAGTATTGCTACTTAAGACTATATTTAGGTATTAAAACTGTCCCGTCATCTGTTGCAACGGATGGCGATGATGGAAAATGATAGAAACCTGAAAAAGTTGGGCAAGGTTTTTCAAGTTTCAAGTCTTTCAATATGCTGCAAAAATCACCGAAACGTTATGGTTAGTGCTCCCTGTTTTATATCGTCTTCATAACTTTACTGCTGTATTTTGAGTATTAAAGAAGGCACTAAGTATCATTAGTAAAATGTAACTAGTGGTCTATTATCAATGCTGCATTCTGATTGGTTGAGCTACTACTAGGCTATATGTTATAGCCCACTAATTGCGAAAAGCGCCGGCTTTGAAAACCAAAACAATGGCGGCTGAATCGCGTTTTGCTAGCTAAAGTTGTTTTGTCTCGATACTTTTTACAGACTAGTTAAATTTTACTAAAACAATTATTCCTCTTGCCCTCATGGCCTCTGAGTCAATAGCCCATTCGAGCTCGAGGAATAATTGTTTAATATCCTCATGACAATAGCCCCTAAAGAGGCCTTAACACATGCTTAAAGCTTAAAAGAGAGGGCCTTCTAACTATGTCCCTGTGTCTCTTCCTTGGCAAGCTCGTGCAAAACCGAGTACAACAAACGTCTCTTTGACGTTTTACTCTAATAAAATGTGTTAACTAATATCCGCCACCATATCTGTACTGACCATACTGTCCACCAGGAGGTAACGCACCTCTTCCTACTCCCCCTGAGTAATAGGCTTGTCCTTGTTGGTATGACTGTGCAGTGTACTGGTCATGGTTATACTGTGAGGAGGGAGGTTGACCATACCTGTTTTCAGTGAGTTGATAATTTGATTGATATCTGTCACCACCTGATGCTTGGTAATACTGGTAATTATCCCCAGTCATAGGTGGCTGGTAATGAGATTGATATCTGTCATCACTAGGGGGTTGACTTCGATCATAGTTTTCTTGCGGTCCATATGAGGACCCATAGCTGTAGTCATTGTATCTACCCTGAGGTCCTTGATTATGTAGCTGATGTGGTTCTCTGGTTTGCCCTGAAGGAGACTGAAAAGGACCATGATAATTTCTTGGTCTCATGGGGGCTGCACGGGCATCTGGTGGATTTCCATAAAAGGGCTTGCCATGTGATGCTCCTCTTTGATCTCTAGATTGATAGTTACCATGGAAACCAGTACGGTCACTATGGCTGGAATGCTGACCGGGATATGAAGGTGCTGTATGGCCTGCTTGCTCAGGGCGTTGTCTTTTAACATCAGAAGATGTATTCCCGCTTGATGCAGAAACTTCATCAGGTTTTCTTCTTCTCTCATTCTCTTTGAACTCCTTCCCTTCACGCTGGAACTGGGCCACGAGGCATTCTGAGCTGGCCTTATCCTCTTCAATATACCAAACATCATCAAAAGTATCTCCAACTTCAGGGAGAGCAAAGTTTGCTTTCATCTCAAGAACAGCAGACTCTGGGACAACCTTTCCTTCTTCTCTCTCTCTTTTCTCCGTCCGTTCCTTTAGAACATCATTTGTATTTACAATCACAGCCGCAGTTCTATGAAATCCACAGAAGTTATTCATCTTTCTTCGCCGCGCAGAGAAATATACATTGGTTTGATCAAGAATGTAGTTCCGATTCTTCCTCTCTGCAATTTTAAACATTTTGTTTAAGACATCTGTAGCTTGTTTAATGAGTGCATCCCAGCGGCCGTGGTAGTTACGTTTCCTCATCAAACCCATTACTTTCATTTTATCCATGATTGTGTTTGTTCCCAAGATAGAGAATTTCTTTTCTGGGTGATCTTTGGCATATTTCTCAGCCCAAAATGTCTTACCACAGCCTGGTAATCCTACCATCATAATAATCTCACATTCTTCTCTTGACAAAGGACCCACTGATCCCCTTTCTAAGTATTGGGGTGGCATGCATGAGAGAAGGCTAAATCCCTGAAGGGGTGGAAAGTATGCCTGAAACTGTCCAAAGTTTATTGCGAGACGCATGTTCTTAACTGTGACATGGGGGAAAAATGTCTGTCCATTTGACTCAGGTCCAAGGCGAAATGCAACACCAAGGTAATTGCCATTTTTGGTGAAAAGTATAGCCCTGGGAGTAGCATCAAGGTCTATACAGCAACATATGATGTCGCCTGTTGTATAAGGCTCGCCGTAGTCAAAGAACTTGTTGTTTACAGAAACCTTTCCAGTACCACCATAACCATAAGACAAGTTATCCTCTCCAACCTGTCAGAAAAGTAAGTAAGGTAAGGTAAAGGCACACATGAGCCAAAAGCACAAACTGCTGGAGCTAACCCAGTTTACTTAGCATGAAGCATGCCTGGGAGTATTGCTACTCCTCTCTGGATGGGATGCTAGTCCATTGCAGGGTTACCGCCTCCCCCCGCCCTCCCCGCAGTATGTCACTGATACCCATTTATACACCTGGGTGAAGAGAGACAAAGTGGAGCAAAGTTTCTTGTCTAAGGAAACAATGCAACAGGTGTGGCTTGAACCCTGGACCTCTAGATCCAGAGTTCCAGGTGTTAACAGCACAAGCCTCCAAGTAGAGTAAGTAAACAATCCCATATGAAAGAACAATGTGAGCTGAAAAGAGAACTGGGTAGTGAAAGTACCTTTAACCCTTTAAAACCTAAGATTAAAGTAATTTTTGAATTCTCAATATTATTGTTGTCCCCCCCCCCTCCCCCCACTCATTTCCTACAGAAGTAGTGGGGAGAAGTTGATAAAATATCATGATGCAAATTCCAGCAAAATATCAAGCAAATGTGATAATGTCTGCAATTCTCATGACCACTCTGTTTTACAAAGTATTGATATTACAAGGAGAAATTTGATGCTGATAACTCTTAAGGCTTAAAGAGTTAACCAATCATTCCCACCTGTAAATTAGCCTTGTCCACTGACCAGCCCACTCTTACGACATGGGGGTTTGTCTCTGTTTCGGGCATGGTAACTGGTAGTTTTTCGAGGACACTTACTTCAAAGCAAACCTGCAAATGATACAAGGATGAACAAACTTTAAGCAGATTCTCAATCAATAATTTGAGATGCTTACTGAGGGTGCAGGAATTAAAAAATGAACAATAAATTGCATAGCTAGAGAGAAGACAACCATATATTACACAATATTTATTCAGGGATATCACTAAGAGGTGGTGGGCAGTTAATTTCTCCGACTACAAAAGAGCTTACCACCAACTCAAATTGCTCTAGAAATCAAAGACAAGGGGTAATTTTGATGGTGCAGTTGAGTAAAATAGCTGGCTTGACTATTAAAAAAGCCCGATTAGCTTTAAATCTTTAGCTACATGGCAGAGTTGTAAGCCTCCTTTGTAGATGTGCTTTTGCTTGTCATACTTTCCTCCTGTGTATAACATCATCTGAATAGACAGCTTCACAGCTATGAGAGAGTCCTATAATCATTTTATTTTTGGGGGGTTTTCCAAGTTTGGTTCTTCATATCCCTGAGATTGTATAGGGCTGGTTATTAAACACAAGGGATTGCAAACTCAAACACAAGCATCCATACAAGAAGCAGAAAAGTTTTCCCTTTCTTGCTTTGGTGCTCAGGCATTTTGTTCTTGCATCTGCATTTCACACCTGTGAACCAGGAAAATGCACATGCATAGTGATAACTCCTTGCCTGTGTGTTAAGATGTAGGATGCTCAAATGTGTACAGTCTGTAAATCCTCCATAAAATCCCTGGGGACAAGGGGCTTATTTAAGATGGGACATTATTTAGTTTAGCGAAGATGGTGGTATCAGTTCTCCATAAGAAACTAGAATACAAAGTTGAAAAGCTCAAGTACAAGAAGTTGGATCACAGAGGTTATGCAGCACAGGATCAAAAACAAATCTGAACCTTCCAACATGTAAATAAACCATCCCTGGTCAGTCTTAATAAAGTTTTACAGCCATGATTGATTAACACACTATAATTTATCATTAATTTTATTTTATTAGTGAAGAAAAACAAGGGAGAAGTGAATAAAAAAAATTTGAATTCCGCTTTCATATGATGAGAAGAATTATGCAGATCTCGGAGGATGTTATCCACCTCCGCCTTCAGCCTCGGTGGATGACATCCTCCGCTCCTTGATCTGCATAATTCTTCACATCCTTCTCAGACTCATTCAGTTAATGATTATTACCAGAAACTCATAAGGAGTTTATTACTAAATACACTGTATGGCATCCATGATGTTTACATGTGTTCAGATGTATTTGTCGATGTATTTATACCTTGCCAGATCTAACTCCATGTGTCGCCCTTGCTCCACCCCACATATATTCAAACCCATCTTTGTGCAAACTAGATCCTGTTACGCCATCTGCTTCAATAACAAAGTTAAGATCACTGTTGTAATCATCAAACACAATTCTCGGAGCAACTGGTCGTGAAGATCCATAAGGAACTGCGGAATCATATGATGGCCCAGAAGATCTTGAATCGAAACCAGAATATTGGCTTTCATATTGACTATACGATCCGTATTGATCATAGCCTTGATTGTAGCCTCGTTGATACATTCTGATTTTTTAGATCTCGAGTCAGAGTAAAACACAAAAACTGTAGTATTCTGCAGGTCGAGCAAACGAAACCGAACGCTTTGATGGAAGCCCGCAATGCATGTTAGGCATGAGGATGAGTGGAGTCTGGGTATGACGTAAACAACGCGGGCGACTTTGAAATGTCTACGGAGTCAACGGATCTTCGTCAAGTTCATAGTAGACCATTGTGGGCTGTAGGCTGTAGTATTTTGAATATTTTTGAACATCATGAGTAACTTCTCTACGCCAGTAGGTCAAAGAAGTGCGAGTAGATTACTCGCGGAAAGTGAATTATCGCCATACAAGGCCTCTCCCTTCGTGATTCCTCCATCTCCGTTTATGACGCGTCTTGGTTGTGGAACGGGAGTTTCCGTTTACAGACTCAACCGAGACTCCAACGAAAGCAGTATGCGATCCCCTTGGGCCGTTAAAAAGGTCAACAAGAAAGCGAGATCTGGAATAAGTGAGCGATTGGCGCTAGAAGCGAGCATTTTGAAACAACTGAGCCATCCTAATATCGTGGGATTTCGCGCCATTTCTGGGAGCATAGATGGAGAGCTTTGTCTTGCGATGGAAGACTGCGAAAAAGCGCTGGAAGATATCATCGAGGAAAAAGCATTTTTAGAAGAAGATTTCACCTACGAAGAGATCCTGAAAGTCTCCTGGGCTATTGCTAACGCCCTGAGTTATCTGCATAACGACAAAAAGATCTTGCATGGTGATATTAAAAGTGGAAATGTTTTGATCCGTGGAAATTTCGAAGCAGTAAAACTTTGTGATTTTGGAGTCGCACTAAGGCTCAAGGATGATCTCAGCGGTTTGAAAAACCCCTGTGATAGATATATTGGTACAGAGCCATGGAAATGTAAAGAAGCTCTCAAGGGAGGGGTCATCTCTGACAAAGCTGATATTTTTGCTTATGGTCTCTTGATCTGGGAGATGCTTGCTTTAAATGTTCCTCACGTGGACTTATTGGCAGGTACCGAATGAGTTATTTTTTTAAACCTTTTTTTCGTGCCTTTTTTTAAATAAAAAACTCACCAGAAAACTTATGTAGGGGGCAATAGATTAGATTGACAGGCCTCAGAGATAGGTATGGGGAGGGGGGGTGGGGCTGCCCCCTTCCTTTCGGGGTCCTGTCATGGGAACATTAGGGGTCTGGGGTCCTCATTTAAAAAAAATTTAATTTGCAGACCCAGAAAAGTGCATCACAAGTGGCCAGCCATAATGGAAGCACTGACCTTTATTTACTTTTCTCGTTATTATGCTATAATTTTTAACGTTGTTTAATGTTTTTAATGTTAGAAACAAACGTGATTTATTTAACATCCCTCTCAAAAATGCATTTACTGTGAGTAGTCAGCTCTTCTGTGACAACTAAACAGTGATTTTTGCCAGTTGCCAGAGCTTTTAGAGAACCCTGCTTTTTATACTTTCAATACAGTCCACATGTGCACTGAAGTATAGATATTGTCTCTCTCACAGAAAGTGATGAAGAAGGCGACACAGGGCTAAGCACAGATGAGGAAGATGATGGTGCTTGTGATACGGAGGAGTACTTGGCAGCTTTGGGAACAAGGCCACCTCTTCCTGCTAAATTCCAGGCTGCAGATTGCATCATGAGTCCTGTTATTCAGTTGTTTTGTTGTTGTACATCAGAAAATCCAGCAGATCGACCCAGTGCCAAAGACATTGTTCTGGCCCTGAAACCTGAGGTCACTGCCAATAATGTTCAAAGTCGAGGATGATGTGGCCGTCAGTTGAAAATGTTATTAATTTACCATTGTAAACAAAGTTTTGCACCATCTTATCATTACATCAGTACTGATGGCAACATAATGAAGAAGCCATCACTGTAGAATTAGCTATAATATTAAACATTTTACCAAAGGGCTGTACTCTAAGTACTGCAGGTCTGGACACTAGCAGTGCCCACTGAACCTCCTGGCACCTTACTAATGCCTGTGGAAGACTAGGAAATCTTAGTTTTTTTTCCGTAAAAATCATTTATCAGGCTTCCTTGATTTCACCAGTTTGGTGCACTGACAAAGCCCCATTAGGGGTGGCGAATGGCAAAATCTGAGACTCGCCGAGACGCCGAGATCCTAGTTAGAAATCCGAGCCCGAGACTCTTTGGTAAAAAGTTTCGAGACTCAAAAAAGTAAAAACAAACCATGCAAAAACGAGACTTCGAGACTTATCAAAAACCCTTCTGAGATTTCGAGATCCTGCCAAAATTTTCCGAGACCCACATTTTTCGTGGTACCATTCGTCACCCCTCCCATTGGAGCAGAGCACTGGTCTGTCTACTAGTAGACATCCTTGCTGGTTGAAAAAGTAAAGAGAACAAATCAGACTTTTTACAATCCTTTTTTCCTGTTTGATGGTTGGGGTTGATTGCCAAATACTGTCAGGGTATGGTGGGGAGTTTGGAAGTGCACTCTCCCATCCCTTAAGCCCATGGGCAATTTTTATTTTTCTTAGTTTTCACCCACCATAAGAAATCAAGGTAGCAGTTTCCCAAACCTACCTGTGATCAACCCTGCCAAACAGACAGAAAATTGGGGGACTTCGAACAGTTTAAGGACAAGCTAAGAGGATGTGAGAATTAGAAGAGACATACCTACTTCTTCTCCTGTTTGAGGTACTATACCATAAAATTCCGAAAATAAACTCCTCCATGTATAAGTCCCTCCAAATGTAAGCCCCCCAAACTCGTAATGGAAAAAGCCCCCCGTTAAATCGCCCCTCCAAATATAAGCCCCCTGGGGGCTTTTACTTGGAAATTGCCCTCAAATACAAAGTCCAGCTATAAGGTTAGCCCAATCAATTTTGAAATGCAAATGTCCCTCCATAGATAAGCCCCTCTGAATATAAGCCCCTCAAAAAGGGCCTTTGAAAAATATAAGCCCCGGAGCTTTTTTTCAGAATTTTACAGTATTATATAATTATATAACTGACTGATAAATTTTGTGATACTAATTTATTGGAGTTGCAGGGTCTAGGGAAGGGAACAGGATCCTATCTTACATTTTGGCCAAACTGAGGTCTAAAATAGTCTGCTTCACAGCCGCTTTTAGTGTCGTCACGCAAGGCCGCGTTGCGTGACAACACTAAAAACGGCTGTGTAGCAGACTTAGGCCTTAAGGGCCAAGGAAATGTTTTTGAGAGTTGCCCCACTTTTTATGTTGTGGTCTGGATGAGTAGGCCCCCCAACTTTCTTTGACTGTTCATTTCTCAGCCAAAGCTATGCTATTTCCATGGCACAGCATCTATGGCCAGTGCCAGAATGAGGGGTGGCGAATGGTAAAATCCGAGACTCGCCGAGACGCTGAGATCCTAGTTAGAAATCCGAGCCCGAGACTCTTTGGTAAAAAGTTTCGAGACTCAAAAAAAGTAAATACAAACCATGCAAAAACGAGACTTCGAGACTTATCAAATTAAAAACGCTCCCCAGATTTCGAGATCCTGCCAAAATTTTCCGAGACCCACGTTTTTCGAGGTACCATTCGGCACCTCTAGAATGAGACTGTACTAGAAGGTGTCACTATGTCTAATGTAATCTTTTATTGACTTGCAAGAATTTCAGCCCTAGCTAATACTGATACATCAAGAATGCAGCCAGTATAACACTTGAACAAGATCAACTCAAATACATGTGAGAGAAAACATTGGTTACTACTGACTGTTAACAGAAGGCATGTAAATGAGTTGATCCGTGCTCAAGTTTTGTCCCTGCCTGTTGTAGATAATTAGAATACTCTCTTTTGAATTTTTGTTATATGATAGAGTTTATGTATCCAAGGATAGAAATAAAAATAATTTTTGTCAACAGTATTTGGTACAGTTCCTGTTTTTTCGTTTATTGGATTCATAAAAAGATATGCAGCTTTGGAACCCTGCTATACAGCACTTCATTTTCACCAATTTCTTGGGTTTACCAAGTTAAAAACATTCAGTCTTTTCTTATCTGAAAGCCTAAATAATTTGATACAACGGTTGAAGTATGTGGACAAAACACTGACCCCAAGTCCATCAACTGCACTGATGGACTACTAGCCAGCCTAAATATACAGAGGCCCCTCAGAAAATATTAGCGGGGGGGGGGGGGGGGGGGGGGGGCAGGTATCTGTACACAGGCTACCACTAGCCTGAGAAAACAGAGGACATTTTGTGATGCCGCCACCATTAATTTCCCCAGCGAAATGGCATCTGAGGAATGAACGCAGAAATATTATACTGATGATGTTTCACTACCCTGGGTAGTGCTTCTGATTGGTTAAAGCAATTAAATGCTTCGTGGCAAGATCAACCTGGGTAGTAACATCAGTACTCATTCCTCAGATGTCAGCTGTTTTCTCACTTTCCTTAGTACCGTTCAGGTTTACTCAATGGCTTACTGTACTGGGAGAATTAAAACCGTTTGTTTTCCTCACGTCAGCATCCCTCCACTGCACCCCGTAATACGTAACAGACCGGAAAAACCGGGAGTAATTTTTTGAGCCCGTAAACTATACCGCTGACCACAACAAAGATGGAGGATCGAGCTGTACGGAAAATTGATAAGCAGTCTTTCGCTAAGGAACACTCATTCAAGTTACTGAATAAGCTAAATTTGTTGAAAAAGCGAGGTTTAATGTGTGATGCGACTCTAAAGGTTGGAGGAAAGGAATTTCCAGTTCATCGAATTATTCTGTCAGCCGCCAGTCCATATTTTCAAGTCATGTTTTCAAGTGGTCTGGCAGAAAGCCATTTGGATCATGTAGAAATTCACGGCATGAATGCAGATGTTTTCAGCACTGTTCTTGATTTTATCTACACCGGAAAAGTTGTTGTGAACGAAGGCAATGTTCAACAGCTTTTACCTGCATCGAAGATGCTTCAAGTAGACGATATTGAGGTTGTGTGTTGTGACTTTTTGAAACGTGAACTAGATCCTTCAAATTGTGTGGGCATTTACACGTTTTCCGACACCCATTCGTGTTCTTCGTTGTCCAAATCGGCGCTGAACTTTATTCACAGAAACTTTGTCGAAGTTTCAAAACAAGAGGAGTTTGTGCAACTCACCAAAAAAGCATTATTTCAACTTCTAGAATCAGAAGAACTTAAAATTGAATCTGAAGAACAAGTATTTGAGGCTGCCATGCGTTGGGTGTTACATGACATTTCTCGAGGGCGTGAGTCACTAGGGCAAATCCTTGAACGCATAAGACTCCCGCTTATATCTCCAAAATTCCTTGAAAATTACCTTCTCACCTGTGAAAGTGCAAGTATTCAGAGGATGTTAGTGGGAATTCTTGATGGATATAGAAGTTACCAAGCCTTAGGACATGGACTACAGAAAGCACATACACAACCAAGGCATGCTTCAAGAAAGTGTTTTTATATCATAGGAGGGTATAGTCGTCGAGTAGGTGGAAGGTGGAGTGACACATCATCGCTTTCGACGGTTGAGAAGTTTGATTCCTTTTCACAAACCTGTGACAGTTTTTCAACACCACAGATGAGCTTTGCTCGCAGTGGACATGCAGTAGCTTCTGCTGGGGGGTTAATTTATGCCATTGGTGGAGAGAATGACTCTCTTATTTATGATACTGTGGAATGCTATGACCCTGCTTCTAGATCTTGGTCACTTGTTGCTCCTTTGACAGCTCCACGTGTGGCGTGTGGAGTATGTGTTGTTGAAGACTTCTTGTTTGTGATTGGTGGCTGGGTTGGGGCTGAGATTGCAGAGGATATTGAGAGGTATGATCCAGATCTTGATCATTGGGAAGTAGTTGGAAAGGTAGAAACAAAGAGGTTTCATCTGGGAGTTACAGAAATGAATGGACTGATATATACAGTAGGTAGGTCACCTTCTCTATGAATAAGAGTGGATTTCCTCTGTTGCTTAATTTTCACATGTGCAGAAAGAGGCAATCTATGGAAGGTCACACATACATATTGAAGTTGAACCTTGCTCAACTTTTACCTTAGTTTATTGACAGCCTTTCATACGCTTCCTCTAGTTTACTTACACCCATAAAATTTATGTCCATTTGCACATGAAAATTATGTGACAGTGAAATCCACCCTAACACGGGTTCAACCTTTTTTAACCTTATAGCACAATTAGCTTACAGTGCAGGTATTTGTTAGGGAACATGAACCCTTAAAATTTCATTCTGGTTATATGGTGAGTTAACCCTTCCAACCCTGAGATCAAAATTAAAATTCTCATTTGCCTCCCCTATTCATTTACTACAGAAGTAGTGAGGAGAAGTTAATAAAATATCAAGCAAATTCATCTTGTGTGATCATGTCTGTAATTCTTATAACCACTCTGTTTTACAAAGCATTGCTATTACAAGGAGAAATTTTATACTGATCACTCTTCGGCTTTAAAGGGTTAATTGACAAAGGGAGCTTGAAAGGGTAACCCTTTGAAGTGCAGTAATATAACTCTCCTTACTCTTCCTCTTGTACTAAAAGAGAGCTTGTTCAATATGAAACTTACTCTTCTTAATAAAAAAAAATTGCTTTGGTATCATCTGTCTCCAATATTAGTTTTAACATCAAAGTTGCAAGCATCAGAGATAAACTCAAAAAAATTGTTAGTCTGAGCAGTTTTTTTAAAAAAAAACAAACAAACTGCAATACTCCATTATAGTCTTCTTCGATTTTGTCCACCTTTGCTCTTTATATTTTGTGTTTGTAACTGTTGCACATGATTATTTTCTTATTTCCTTCCATTTAGAGCCTAGTCTCTGGTGGTTGAATTGACGTAAAAACTGCATGACACAGCTCCTTTAAGTAAATTACAAAGTAAAAAACAGAGAGCTAGCTCATTAAAAGCACTGTAGGCTATTGCTTAACAAAATGTTGAACATTATAAATGGGTAGAAAGCTCATTCAACACATGCACAGGGTAACAAATTGACTGCCATCATTCAACAAGCTGCTCTTACTGTGATTTTATGCTCTCTGGTAATCTGCCTAGAAATTTTAAAACCTATCTTGTATTAATAATGCTCAACATGTTGCTTGGCCTGTTTTGATGCAACACTTTGTAGACTGCAGGTTTAATGTGTATGATGAATGTTTAACACAGAAGTTATTAGCTGGTGCTTTTTGTCCTTAAATCATAGGAGGGTTAAGTGAATTAGGGGAAGAACTGAAGGTGTGCGAGTGTTACAACCCTGTCAGTGATACTTGGATGAGACTACCTGACATGCATCACAGGAGAGCATACCTTGGACTGACAGCCTTGGAAGGCAGCCTGTATGCTGTAGGTGAGGAAAAGATTGAAACTTCACTTTAGTAGGCTGTGATCCTTTTGGCCAGTGCTACAGATCTAGAGCTCTTGCTAGGGCCTGAAGCAGGAAGTCTGTTAAACATGTACTTCCAGCTTTCTGTTCAGCCTCAGAAATTTGAAACAATCACTTTTAGCTTGGTTAACAAAACTTTGAAGCTGCTACAGTTGCATGCTGTCCTGGTCCCATCCAGAGCTCTTGATCCAATGTACTGTCCAAAAGGTCAGCAGCTTTTGTGAGAAGAATAGCCAAGGCCAAAAGTCAAGTGGGAACTTGTAAAAAATGTATTTTTGAAGTAAAGTTTGTTGAGCCTGTGATCACTTGAATACCATAACTGGTAAGCAGAAAACTATATGAAAAAACATGTCACCTCGATGAATTGTACACCTATGCCTGCAATACAGTCATTTGACACTGGTCAGCAGATACCCTATTTTAAAATTGGTCACAACTTGGCTGTTGAATATCAAGTTTTAACATTTTAAATATTTGTATGTGCCTGAGACTTTTAAGTTCAGTAAGTAAGACCTTTTACATCCGGTAACATAAAGGGGCAGATGCAATTTCTTGGATGCATAGATAACCAATTGTTCTAAGACAGGGTGCTCCACTGCTTACACTGTGTATGCAGGAGAGCTCCAAAAGAATAGTGACATGGTCACTGAGTACATTAATACATGGTATCCCTATGGAGCGAGAGAGAAAGGTGGTACTTGTTTTTGAGTATTTTTACATTTAGAAATAAGCCAAAATTTAAAATAGCCCTATTCTGGTTTTATTTTGACCTTGAATGCTAATAGCAGCCAACTGGTTAAATTTACATTTTCAATAACAGGTGGCTGTAATGAATTGGAAGGAACACTATCCAGTGTGGAACAGTTTGACCTTCAAAGAAACCAGTGGACAGAGGTGATTCCCATGGAAAAACCAAGAGCAGGTTTGTCACTAGCAGTCAGCAGTGGACTTTTGTATGTGTTTGGTGGGCGGACGGCAAGTGAAGAGTACTCCCCTCCTGTGACGCTAACAGGTGTTGAATTGTATGATCCAAAGAAACAGAAATGGAAGCATGTTACTGATTTGTGTTTTAGTCGGTGTGATTTTGGCATTGGCATCGTGTAACCTGAAGGAATTGAACAAATTAGGAATAATTTTCAATGTTTGCTTCTCTTATCTGCTATAGGAATGATGTCCAAATGTTCAATTGAAACCACAAGCGAAGTTTTGATCATTTTAATGTCATTTCTATGCTGAATAACTGTATAGACCGTGGAAAATTGTTGTCAATGAATTAACATTGACGGTTTCTTTGATGTTTCTCGGAAAATCTTGCTTGCTAGAAAGAGAAAAACAAATTGTGCTTTATTTCCATGTTCTTTGGGATGTGTTATTCGGTGCTGAGGAAACTATAGCTGCCGTGTACAAGTATTTTTGAGTGTATTTTTTATGTCAGTATCATCATCTACGCGAGAATTTGTAGCTTTATGTGTTTCTTTTTTTAATGGGGTCATCCAAAGTATCTCAAACGTGAATGACTGGTGTATATCCTGCGAGGGAGTGGGATGTACTCAACATACTCAAGGTATTCTTATGGGGCGATTCTCCCCCAAAGTCCAACACCTAAGCAAAACAACAAATTTGCACGTGCATCACGCTTTTTCGTACATTTCTTTCCTGTTTTTGCACGATTTCGACATGAAAATGCCTAATTTTGCGTTTTATGGAGGACGTAAACAAGCAACGACGACATTTTCTTTCTCTTTCTGAGCTTGGATATGGTCACTTGAAATTCAGCTTCAGGAGGGTTCGCCTGCGTTTAACAAAGTACCGTAAATCCTCTATTAAGCCCCCCTCCCCACCCCCAATTATTCTTCACTAATAAATGATAGGCTGTATTAATCAATCACCACCGCAAAACTCCGTGTGGACTGATCCAGGATGGTTTATTACCAACTGAAAGTTCGGATTTCATTCTGATCCTCGGCTGCATGACTTAAAACTTCTTGTACTTGAGCTTTTCCACTTTGTATTCTAGTTCTTTATGGAGAACTGATACCATCGTCGTTTCTAAATTAAATAAGCCCCCCCTCTCAAATAAGCCCCCCGTCTCTATTAAGCCCCCCCCTCAAATGGGCTTGAAATAAATAAGCCCCCCGGGGGGCTTAATAGAGGATTTACGTTAAGTGGGCAGGGTTAATCGCTATATAAAGACTGGAAGAACGCAAATTCACTTTTTAAGCAATGTTCTCGTTGTCGTCGCGTCGTTGGATCTTAAAAAAGGCCCTACTTCGCCGCCTATGTTCATTATAGATAAGACTGACTGTATTGTCATTAACTAAAGAGTTAAAAAGCTATTTCATATCTACATGGGGCTATTTTATCACGAATAGTTTCCGAATCACAGAGGCTATGATTGCAGCCGGCTCAGTATGCCGCAGTACTAATCCACAGAATGTTAAGACAAAATATATGTGGTCTTCAGCTTTTTTCTGAACATCTCGTCGCCGGATAAAAATGTAATATCTACGCTGAGAAAGTGCTGAAGAAAGAACTGAAGTTAATGCACATTTTTTATTTTTCCTTTTTCTGAATTTTCACGAATTTTGTTTGCCTTTTGAATAAAATGTTCTTTTTTTTGTTTTAACTCTCGATGAATCCCGAAGGAGAAAAGAAAAAGTCCAGGAGATCTTTCGAGACGTCAACCGAACATTAAAATGTCGCAAAGTTATTATAAAAGCGCCTATTCACATTGTTTCGTTGTGTGTGTTTTTTTATTTTTCATTTTCAATCTCTTTCTTAGTTTCAAATTCAGTCTTCTAGCTGTTAGCTGAGTCTATGTTGCGCTATATTTTCTTCTTTTCTAGTTGTACAAATACCCTGGTTCGTTCTAAGACTTAGGCCCGTTTCAAACGTCGTGCTACTGCCGTGCCGAACTAAATTGATCGAATTAAATTCGACTTTAGCACCGTCGCGCGACGTTTGAAACCAAGTCGTGCTACTACTGTGTAGCAAGGCAAGCTTTGCCGTGCTACACGACTTGGTTTCAAACGTCGCGCTACTGCCGTGCCGAACTCAATTCATAAATTATAGATACGTTAGAATACATTTAAAAGTTTGCTAAACCGTTTCTTTATTTTTGTGTTTCGTTTTCGGCAACACCCGTTCCATTCGGCGTCTGAAACCAAGTCGTGCTAGTGTCGTGCTGCAGTCGAGCTACAGTCGAGCCAGCTTAGAACGGCAGTACCACGACGTTTGAAACAGACCTTACTCAAAGAACGAGTGCCTGCTCTCTTGAGATTCTGCGGTATACATCTGAAAAGAAATCTCACTACTTATATCCCTAAACCATGGAAAAGAGTACGTTTGAAGTCAGTCCGTACTGAAGAACTAACTTGCGGACAAAAACCGATAAATAGAGTTGTGTTGTAAACTTAGGAAAGCTTTTGTGGTATAGTGTAGCTTTTTCATTATAAAATGCTCTGTATAACTAAGCTTTACATTGTAAACAGGTCTGAACATCTTACCTTTAATATACCTGATCTCTCTTCGTGAAAGTTCTGTACCTGCTGAATTATCGTCAGTTACGTTTCAGCAACACGAACAGTTTGAATTGTGAATACAGTTTTAATGATCTTCCCTGCGTTTTTATTGGTCACTTACTTTATAGAAGTTAATATTAGTAATTTGCACGGCGCAACAGGAAGAATTAGTTAGGCGTGTCACTGAAACGCGCGGCTGCTTACTTTAGGCACTTCACGTTAGTTTAAAATGAGACCCATCAGCACTAAGGAAAATTTTAATTGCAAATTTTGCGGTTTATCCTGTCGCTACAGATTTTTCAATTAATTTTTTAGTTGCTTGCCAGTCTTTGAAACCGCCGTCGTTCTGCAGCCTCCAGACTGAAAAATTAATGCGAACGTCAAAGCCACGAGCAAGTAAATTTGAAACGTAAAAACCCCACTCAGTCAGTCAGTAAGCTTCTTACTAGATTTCCCTCCAAATTGTACAGAAATCTCGAACACTGATGCGAAAAACGGGTGGGGGTGGGGGTTGGGGAGAGAGGAGACTGCTTATCTCTTGATGTCCCTACTATCTGAGATCGTGGCAAAGGCAAACTCCCGGGGGGGAGGGGTGGGTACTCCTTATAACGGCCTATTGCTATTGCTTAAAGGACGTTTTCTAGAAATAGTAATGTCGATGTACTCAAAAGATAAATCAGCAGTCAAAATCAACAACAAAATGACCGAAGCTTTTCCGTGTTACACTGGAGTTAAGCAAGGCTGTATGTTATCACCCACACTTTTTAATCTCTATCTAAGTGATCTACCCGAATTTCTAAATTCATCAAGCTCAACCGATATTCTGCTTGATGACTCTGAAAAACCTATAAACTGTTTATTATATGCGGATGACTTAGTGATCTTTTCGCGGTCAGCAAATGGCCTACAAACACTTCTCAACAAGTTGGAATCCTACTGTGATAAAACTGAACTAACTGTAAATTTAGACAAAACAAAAGTCATGATCTTTAATAATTGCGGCAAGTCCTTAAATAACTACTCGTTTAAGTATAGAGTAAATGTACTAAACAATGTTAAATTTTATAAATATCTGGGAATAACACTGAACCCGTATGGAAATTTTAGTTTAGCTAGAGAAGAGTTAAAAAAAGTTGGGCTTAAGGCACTTTATAAACTAAGAAGAGAGATGGGTGACAACTTTAGAGAAAATATTATGCTGACGATTAAGCTATTCGATGCTCTGATATCCCCCATACTTCTCTATGGAAGTGAAATTTGGGGTGTTGATTGTAGCGACCAAATAGAAAAGGATCCCGCAGAACTAGTTCAAATTGAATTCTTGAAATGGTTGCTAGGTGTAAATAAATACTGCAGCAACAATGCATGTAGGGCTGAAACAGGAAGATTCCCAATGAAAATCGAAGCACAATATAGGAATTTTAAGTTTTGGCTAACTTTAACCAAACACCCAAAACACAAATTATCACAGGTGGCTTATAATGATGTGAAGTCAAGAATGAACAAAGAATTATGGAGCCAAAAAATCAAACGCGTATTAGACCAAATAGGGCTAGGATATCTCTGGACAAAAGCACATGAAAATGGCATAGGAATCTTGAACATTATCAAACAAAGACTGAAAGACATCGAATTACAAAGATGGTTAAGTGAGGTGAACAATGACGTAAGAAAAGATGCCAACCAAAAGAATAAACTAAGAACCTTCCGAAAATTTAAAACAATAGAAACTTATAAATGTGAAGATTATCTCCGTCAGGTCACCAACGTCCAACACCGGATAACTCTAACTAAACTCCGTTTAAGTAATCACAATTTAGCGATAGAGACAGGTCGGTATGTAAGACCTTACAAGAAACCGGA
Organism: Porites divaricata; assembly: GCA_038088405.1. Lineage (NCBI taxonomy): Eukaryota > Metazoa > Cnidaria > Anthozoa > Scleractinia > Poritidae > Porites > Porites divaricata. Next base: position 20,154,246 of record JBBMOI010000012.1, on the reverse strand, counting down.
AGAGAGGATCTGTCCTATCTGTAAAAAAGACGTAGAAGATGAAAGACATTTTTTAACACAGTGCCCTGCGTATCAAGAAAAAAGAAGTACTTTATTTGAATACCTAAACAGAAAATATAGAATATCAGTAGACAGAATGGCACCAGATTATGTTTTTCTGTTGTTAATAAACCCCCCGAGCAAGAACAAACCAGTGCAAAAGCTAATTGCAAAATATGTATTCGACTGCTATGAGAAGAGAAGATCATTAGCTGTTTAAGTTAACTTTGACTACAGTAAGTGTGCAATACAAAACATTGCTTGATGTTTGGAGTTGTTGCGCAAAGTTTGAAATCGGTCAAACTTCTAGCTGGGTGTAAACGGACACAACTGCTCCCAACAATGTTGGGAGTTGTTGCATCCGTTTGCACGTAACTTTAAGATACAAAACAAAAGCTTTGATTAAGATATTCCGGAAGTCATTTGTTACAGCAGGAAGTCATTTGTTACAGCAGGTAAAGCGGATCTCTTTATGACCTGAATTTGCCGAGGAACAGACATGCGAATCGATAGAAAGTGAATACTATAAGGCGTAATTAATTATTAACTTATTGGCCTAAGCCATCTACAGTTATAAATTCTTGTTGTGTGTAACTTTTATTAGTTATTTGGAATTAGTCAATGTACTATATATTGTATACGACTCCAAATAAAAATATGTCTAATATGTCTATGTCTTGCTGGTTTGCACGTGACGTCACGGCGGCCATGTTGGTGGTCAAGAACAAAAGCATTTCTCTCCTCTGGGAACAGAACTCTATTTTCATGCAAATTCTTCGAGAAAAGTTTCTTTTGTTTTGACCCCCAACATGGCCGCCTTGTCACGTGGTTGCAAACCAAGAATACGGCGATGCTCCTCCCTAGAAGGCTTACTTTTTTCAGGCTTCAGGTATGAAAGGGTAGTGAAATCTGTCATTTGGTCTCCAGGTGATCTGTGACGTCACTGCAGGGGCCTGGGGAAAGAAATTTTAATGCCGTATCCCATAAACCAAAGCTGACGGGAACAGATTGAATTGAATTGAATTGGTGCGCGCGTTGGTTTATGGGATACGGCATTAATATTTCTTTCCCCAGGCCCCCGTAATGACGTCACAGATCACCTGGCTGATAAATAGGATCAAGAGGGCTAACAAATGTATATCATGGCTGAGACAAAGCCCAGAAAACGTATTGGTTGTATGATTTATCAAAATTTTTAAGACTGTGCATTTAAAGCAGTTGAAAGGGATTCCAAATTCTAAAAATGGGTACGTGAAAGGGGTACCATTTGTCGATAGAACATATACGAAAGGGGAACCTTTTCTTTCAAAAAAGGTATATCCAAAGCTAAAGGGCTGGATCTCGGTGCGGAGCCCCCCCCCCCCCCCGTATAAAACGTTTTTGAGTAACCCCCCCCCCCCACCCCGTCCCAACCCGGGCTAATTTGGACTGCCTTGCGCAGTTACTAAAAATTGTTCCTGTTTTAGGTAGTTGCATTCTTTCGAATATAAAAAAATGGAAACTTTTCTTAGGGAGGCAAAAAAATGGTAATTTGCACTTCGCTTGTGAAGTTGATTTTATCCAGTATCCACATACAAATTCTCCAAACTGATCTCCATACATTTCCTTAAAGAATTAGTTGAGAGAATTTGTTCAAAGATCAAAGTATTTTCTCTTGGGTGATCATTTTATTGATTCTCATACGCTCTTCTCACGTATGGTAATATACCCGTCCAACCTCGTTTTTGAGTACAAGTTATTTTGAAATGCTAATCAGACGATGTTTTCGTATTTGAATTTCAAAAGAATTTTTACTCGTAAACGAGGTTGGACGGGCATATTACCATACGTGAGAAGAGCGTATAACTTATCTCTTTACAGTGTATGGATAATTGTAAGGAGAAAATTGATCTTGGACACTATTGGGACTTGAAGGGTTAATGATGGGGATTTTGATTGTCATTATTTATCTTGTTTTCAATCGTCTTGATACGGCTATTTTTTTTTCTTTTAATACCATATAATTATTTTGGCGAGAAATAAGCTCAAAAGTTAATAATGACTTTGTTACAATTACTGTAATTTGATGTTTTATTAGCTGCCCTTTGGTCGAAACTGTTGCAATTTAAAGTGATATCCACGAAATGATCGATTTATGCTTTGTTTATCACTAGTAAAGATTAACTTATGTGTTATTTGATTAAGGATTCAAGAGTTAGTTTCTTTTATACAGTCGAACCCGGCTTAACGGACACGCGCTTATTGCGGACCCGTCCGTCACTCTTATCCTGCCTGCCCCAATTCTTGGGTACCGTAAAATTCGGAAAATAAGCCCGAGGGCTTATATTTTTTCAAAGGCCCCTTTTGAGGGGCTTATATTCGGAGGGACTTACCTACGGAGGGAAATTTGCGTTTCAAAATCGATTGGGCTAGCCTTATAGTTGAAAGTAAAAGCTTTACAGTTGGAAGGAAATTTACCGGTTTTGCTTTGTTTTACTTTGTATTTGAGGGCAATTTCCAAGTACAAGCCCCTGGGGAGCTTATGTTTGGAGGGGCTTATTTTCGGAATTTTACGGTATTTTGATTAATCATAACTATAACAAAATTGTCAAATCTGATTGGCTATCAACTGCCCTGATTTCAGCCTTAATTGGACAGTTTAATCGGACAGTACGCGTCATGCCTAAGTAATTGGACAGTACGCGCCATCAAGCGCCCGCTTAAATGGCTTTTTTTTCAATGCTAGCAAACCAAAATGTCGAATTTCTTGTGTTTTGATGCAAAAAATAGCCTATTATATCACAAATTTTGTTAAAGTTATGATTAATTAGTAACAGAACTTCGTGTCGTCCAATTCGGTCTGTAATCATACTCGTGATTAAGCAAATCGGACGACCGCGTAGCGGGAGTCCGATTTTGTTAATCACTCGTATGATTACAGACCGAATTGGACTCCACTCAGTCCTGTTACCATTACTAATTCGAAAACCAGGCGTACGGAAGTTTCTGATTAGCTCAGAGGCGATACTGACACGTTAATATTTAACAATTAGTCGCCTGAGGCGACTAATTGTTTTAGTATAATTGCATTGATGATTATTCGAGAAAATAAAACTATTGATCAATTTCCGACCCCGAAACATCAAAAAATCTGGCTGCCATTTTGAAAACTGTTAGCCTTCAATGCTATAATCACCGCGCGGTGATTATAGCCGAATAAAGCGAAGCTCCTAGCCAATCACAGTGCTCTATTTTCGATAGTCATCGATGTAATTATACTAAAAATCTATAGTCTCTCCCAAGGGAAAGTTAGTGCGTTCAGACACGTGGAAGTGAAATAAAATTGAGCAAGCTAACAAGCTCTTACGGAAGTCGGTTACATTTTTAATTTTTAATATATACTTAATGTGTGTTAAAAAACAAAGGTTAGTGAATCTCGGGTGGAAATGGCCACTATCCTGTCTGAGTAAATCAAACGCGTAGGAAATGGCACAACCCCAAGTTTTACTTGCAATGGTCAGTTGATTTCCCCCTCTCTCTAGAGGACTGGCGTCTTGGGCTCATTAAAAAATAGACAGTGTTGTTCATTCCTCTCTCACAAAGGTTAAATCAGGAGTTTAATATTGATGAAAGGTTATCGTGAAATATTTAAGACCACTTAAGCAATAGAAAGCTTCAATGTTTTTACAGCCTGATAAAAAGCAGACCGGCAAGGTGATGGGAGAATTCGACACAGTCATGCAAATCAGAGACAGTTACAAAGTCGAGGGTTTGCATAACTTTGGAGAATTCTGCCAACCCTCGAGTGTTGCACGAAAGAGATGGTTTTTCAGCAAAAACCATTGGAAGAGGCCGATTTCATTTGCTAACTGACTGGTGCGGCAATGGTCCGGCCGGCCAGTTCTGACAAATGGAAAGCGCCCTTAGTTATTTTAAAAAGTAGGCCCTTTGCAGGACACAAAACCGCCATGCAACCACAGAGAAGAAGAGACGAACTGGGACAAAGCCACGAGCAAAGAACATTAGGAAAATAGGCCACTTCCGAGTTCCAAAATCCCTCACTTTCAAAATGAGGCCAAATGCACAACCTTTCTTGTGAAAATGAGTTTTATTCGCTTGAGAATGAAAAATCATTTCCATATCAAAGGCTGAGCACTTAACGTCGTTTTGATACAGAGTCCCGGGGGAACTCGGAAACTTGGCCGGGTGCATCCCGGCCGCGCTTCCAAGCATAGCGGTTTTATACCTGGTGAATTTCCAGCTGCAAAGGGCTTATTGTGAAGGTTACAATCAGTGTACAATAGCTTATTATTGGTAATTTAATTCTCCCCACCTCCCCCTCACCCATGGCGAAGAACGTTTGCTTCGCTTCAGAGTCAAGACGATTGATAAAATCACTGTATTCAAGAAACGGAAAAGGCTTTTTTAATTTTGTGGTATTAAAGATATTCTAACAATTAATTAATTTTAGCTCCCTAACGTTTCGGACAATTCATGATAAACTAGCCATTAACAACTAATTACCACAGCCAAAAATTCTTGCAACAGTTTCTGATGACTTAATATATAAACATCTTTCTTCGAACCTCTCGCGAATCGGCAATCATTATTGACATACTAGAGCAGCCAAACACATAAAAATCTCTTGCCCTCCTCGAGATTCATCACTAAACCGGTTCCATGACCTTTGTGAATACCGTAAAATACCGAGAATAAGCCCCTCCAACCCCTCCCTCCCTCCATGTATAAGTCCCTCCAAACCCCCCTCCCTCCATGTATAAGCCCCTCCAACCCCCCCTCCCTCCATGTATAAGCCCCTCCAACCCCCCCTCCCTCCATGTATAAGTCCCTCCAACCCCCCCTCCCTCCATGTATAAGCCCCTCCAACCCCCCCTCCCTCCATGTATAAGCCCCTCCAAACCCCCCCTCCGTCCATGTATAAGCCCCCCAAACCGGTAACGCAAAAAACTCTCCGTTAAATCGTTCCTCTAATTATATGCCCCGCGGGGGCTTGTACTTGGAAAATTGCCCTCAAATACGAAGCAAAAAAAGGCGAAAATGGTGAATGCACTTCCAACTATAAGGCTAGCCCGATCGATTTTGAAAAGCAAATTTCTCTACGTAGATAAGCTCCTCCAAAAATAAGCCCCTCAAAAAGGGCCTTTAAAAAATATAAGCCCCAGGGCTTATTTTCGGAATTTTACGGTAGTTCCATAGGCAAATAAAGAAATTTAGAAAATACAAATAATTAAATTGTTTTTTTCCATTTATATATCACCAATACAACAAAAAATAACATTATCTTCTTTTAAAAAGGCTTACCCACCCTAATTCCCAGGAGTCACTTTCATTTTGTACGCTTTATTTATTTTTTTTCAAACTGCATTCAAAGTATTTTCTTCCAGCTCTGACGCCAGCATGCACAATACTTTCAAACTAAAACTCCTAGAGTTACTTACAGTTTCTTGTTAAAGATGTCTGGATTTTCTGAAAGCAAGTGTTCTCCCAATATCTTTCGTAACACTCTTGCCCTCATTCGCTGGGAGGCCACTGAATCGCTTGCCTGGACGACTCCTATTCGACGCTGGTAGTGAACGTTACCATTGCGAACGTCACGGCCATTGTCTCTTGGACGCGTCGAGTCTTGGTCCATTTCTCGAGAATATTGCTGGGTGCTCGAGGAGATCGCGGCATTCTTCTTTTCTTTGGGTAGTTGAAATTAAGGGACATTGTCAAGGATGGGTTGAGATCTGTTAGGTCCATGGGAGATTTTTCGTCTCTTTTCCATTCAGCCATATTTGTAAAGGGAGACACGTTGTATTACGTGGTAGACGTGTACGAAGTATTTTCTGCCTCGAAGAGCCGGTAATGTGGTATAGTGTAATAAGGATTAGTGAGTTGGGTGTTTTGTGCATGGTCCCCGCTGGAAGCGTGGGTGGAATTGTTTAAGAAAGCCATGCTTATGCCATACGCTGAAAAAGAATGGGGATAATCTTGACGAAAAGACTGCATTTTGAAGTCAATCTGGGCGTGGCGAATTTTTTGTTTTTGCCAACCACCCTTTAAGCCGACTGGGTTTGGCGTGGCACTTTTTGAATAACGGGTGTTACTTTTTATGTCAGTCACCGCGAGCGAATTGCCGAAAACCGTTTGATCTTTGTCAACCACGCTGTTTGAGGCCAGAATTTTGAAAACAAAAAAGTTATCTCTTTCTTTCACTGCTTTTTTTAGGCGTTAACAACATCAACAATGGTGAAATATAAAAACAACAAGTAAAATAACCATAGCGGCAACAACAATAGCAACAACAGTATAAATCGAAAAATGTAGACGCTGTATTTTTGCAACAGAAAGTTTTCTTGACTTCCAAAAATTATCAGTCGATACTTGCAGCAAACGTTTTAACGCGCTGTTTAAACCTATATTATTGTATACCTCAGAGGTCTGGGTGCGTATGACAAACTGAATCTTGATAAACGGGAACAGGACCCTGTAGAAAGACTTAACTGCCAATAGGCGAGTTTCGTCAGATTCCCCGACGACCCTGGGACGAACACGATTGCGAGGCTAATGCGGGTCAACTTCTTTGCAAAAACAAAAACAAACATAGGTAATTTGCCGCTGAATCGCTGGAAAACGATAGAAATCTTAAAAACAGTAAGATTTCAAAGCTTAAACTCTACCAGTAAGGCAAAGGGATATCTTTTGCAAACAACAAAATATTTGGGAAAAGCTAGTTGTACTTAACAGAAGAAAGAAATGCATTCTGGTGGAAGTCCAAACGAATGCTGGCTACATACGTGCCAAGCATGCGTAATAGCAACCTAAGAGCCAGGATTGAGAGCTATTCTTGTGGCCCGCAATTACTATTAGAAGTTTAGTTGTGGTAATGAGTTATCCTGTGAAGAACGACTTGAGATGTACTGCTGCTTAATTGCGAGAGCGAGGGGATACCTCCATTGTGTCTTCGCGAAAAGAGGGAGACATTTAGATGAGGCAGTAAATGGAAGTCTAGTGTTCTCCTGATCTGTTTGACGAACTGTCGCTGTCTAAAAGCGCACAGTACGGGATTGATACAAGCGTTCAATCCAAAGCAAGCGCTGGGGAACCAGAATCCAAATACAAATAGCAACTTGTTGTCTTGATCATTGCTCACGTCAATGACGTTGTGAATGTTTTCAGCTGTCACCAAAGTAATGATTAAAATCATTGGGATCAAAAGAAATACAAAATTAGTTCCGACAACCAGGGCAATCTTTCGTAGAAGGGCAGTTTCCCGTCTTATTCCCAGATGAGCTCCCGATCGATGAACAAACTGGAATATTCCCACGTACAGAGGGACGTTGACAATGTAAAGCGCTATCAGAATTCCGAAATTTAACAGAAACATATCCGTAGATTCACCAATTGGGACGCTGCACATAAATATTGCACTAAAGAAGAGATCTACGGCACCAAACGTGGGAGCGATTGCATATCCCAGAGAGAGAAGCCAAAAGAGCAGTATCAAGAAAGCAGCTACTTTCTTGCTCAGTCGATGGTCGGGGTTCATGCAGTGAACAATTGAGCAGTATTTCTCAACTGTGAGCAGTAAAGACGTTACTGCAGCAACACATTGTGAGGAGGTAAACATCGCGGTGGCAACCGGACAAAGGACACCTCCCCCGACTAAAAGCTTTTCTTCAGGTCTGTGCGTTGATAAATTGCGAAATATGTTTAAGTCACCAATTATAACCGAATAAATTCCAGTAAGAAGATCGCATAAGGCCATGTTGGCGATAAGGAGCAATGTTGTTGATTTACGAAGGGTTCTCGATGATAGTATCGTTGAGAATATAATCAGGTTTAATAAAATAGCGATTGTACCCATTGGGTAGGAAGCATAGAATAGATTCTCTGGAAAACTCACTTTCTTTCTTATCTGAACGACGCTTGGATATTTAATATGCTTTGGCGCACAGTGCATCTGATACTGTGACGAACAAAATGGATAAAATCCATGTTCAACAAAGTTAACAGCTGGGTTGCCGTGATTCAAGTTAGACCTGAACGAAAAGGAAAGGTTTTTTTTCTTTATGTTGTGGAGACTACAGTTAGCGCATTTCTGACTCCAAGTAACGCCCTCTATGGTCTTCAGGGAGGAAATAGTGAAAATGTTACTCTTAGGGATCCAATTACTTCCGGTCACGTGCAATGTAATAAGGTTTGGAAGCCGACTGATGACGTCACCTTCCCATATTTGCAGTGGGTTGAAACTTAGGTCTCTGTGGAAAGGAAAAATAAGTTTAACATTGAGAAAATATCGTTGGGCTCACGTTCGTTGATAAAAACTAAACAAACATATTGGCCATATAATTTGTATTGTGTTTTAAGCAGTAGCCAATTGGATCGCGACAGGTTCCTGGCCAACATTACCCCCTTTTGAGGCGAATAATTTCCTTAGTTCGAGTCGTCTTATACGCAGATACACAAAGCTGGGTAAGATTTTTGAGGGACATTTCCGAGGCGAAGTCCGTTGTTTATTAATCATATCAGCAGGCCCAAGCCAAGGTGAACCTTAAAAAGTGCGTTAAAATTAACGTGTCTGTCATTGATATTTCTTATTTAGTATGCCTGTAAATATACAATGCAGGGGAATACAGTTACTGTTTTTTACTCACAATGTTTTAAGCTTCGCGAGTGTCCCAAAATCGCCGTTTCCAATCCTGGAGATATTGTTGTGAGCTAAAGAACTGAAAGAAAAAAGTGGTTAGAATGTTTTTACAATTCCATCTCCTCGTTATTTTGCGGGGCCGATGCGTTTTGGCTCACGCGGTGTGCGCGTGATACGTCACCGAAACGCATTGACCGAGAAGGCCTAAGAAAACGCTTTACAGTAACTGAGCAAATATGTAAAGTGTAAGGTGACAGCAGCCTTGAAAGTTGAAATATTTGCCTGCCAGCTTATTTTCCGCCTGCACCAAGCTTTTTTGGTGGATATTCCTCATCACGAGCCTAATTGAGCCTCAGCGAGGTTACAATTAATCTTGGGGATAAAACTAGGGAATAATTCATGACTGCCAAGACTTCAAAGTTTTAAAACTGAGCTATCACGTTTTAATAGCTTAGAATTTGCAGAGAGAACAAAGCAATATCTTTGGAAATACATTTTCGTGGTCAGTTTATTTTTGCTGTGCCCGTTTTACAATTGAAATGAGAAACCGACATTACTTTCTTGTATTATTTTGGGGACTTTCGTTCGAGTGCATAACCAAAAACAAAGGCAAACCATTATTTTTCGTTTGACAGTCATTTTGTAAAGATCCTTTTAATTTGTAAAGGTGATACTGAAAGTTAGTAACATTCCCCTTATATCTAGCTTTAATAAATTAAATTATTTTGTACCTAAAGACACAACTGACTTACAGGTTTGTCAACTGGCTTTGGTTTGAAAGAAATTCTGTTGGTACATGTTCAAGTCTGTTTCTTGATAGATCTCTGAAGAAAAGTCGAGAAAAATACTTTTTACTTCATTCAATCCTCCAAGAGAACGGTCAATAATCGAGGATCTTGAAACAATAAATTCTTTCCGTAACATTTCGCCTCTTGTAAATGAATCCGGGATTCCCGAATCCGGTAAATTTTTACCTCTGGAATCCGGAATCTGAGGCTTTGGAATCTGGAATACAGCTCAAGGATTCCGGACTCCCACTAACAATTGAAATCCAGAATCCAAGTTCCACTGACAAAGGCAGGAATCCAGTACCTAGAATCCGGAATCCACTGTGTGGAGTCCAGAATCCAACACTGTCTCGGATATTCCCGCACATGGGGGCGAAACATTGTCCATCCATCGCGAGCTGGATAGGGATCAATTTCTCCGGATAAATCCCCTCAAAGTAATACCATTGTTTCTTAATTTTGTCCGCCACTACAACTGTTATCCCTTTGCCTAGAAAATTCCACACTTTTTTAAATTCAAGAGAAATCCTGCCACCTTCGAATTTTTTTGTGTCTAGTCCAAATTTTTTGAAAAGTTCTGACATTGTATACAGAAAACAAACTGACGAAACCCAACAAACCAGAAAAAATAAATAGATAAAAAGGTAAAGGACGTGTAACTTAACCTTACAAGTGACTTGAACGCAAACTTCACTAGCTTAGTGGGACTCTTGCTTTTAAGAAAATACTCGTTAGTGTCGTTAATTCACGCGAAATCCGTCTAATTGCTCTGAACATTCACAAAACTAATGCACGAGAGTAAGGCTACAGATTTCTCGTGATAAAGGCAGCCGACTGAAGGTTTGGAGATGCAAAGTTTTGGTAGTTTTAAAGGTGCATCGGTGAGGTAGGATAAAGCAAGAGTTTTGTTCAGTAAAAACTTACAGCGAGTCGAAAAAAACCAAAGGGGCTGGTGGCCCTAAGGAACCATTTAGTTGACATGTGGCATTCCACAATCCTCTTGGAGAGAACTTGCCATGACAACGCGAGTCAACGTCATCAGTTTGATTTGGTTGAACAGTCGGCGAATCGGTAGGATTCTCCAAGGCTTTGGTACTAGTCACCAGGTCACGGAATAGTAAAACAGTAGCGAGAATTTGAAACGCTTCCATCACGTGCATGACGCCTGCCGAATAATGTAAAAATGTTTTAGGAGATAAAACAGATGGGAATCTTTTATACTCAAAAGTTAGCTAGAAATGAAAGAAACAAACAAATCTCTTGCAATGATTAGCTATTGTGCGTGGCACAGAGAGAGACATGGGGAGGAGAGAGCCCTCCCTTTATAACTGAACAAGCTGAACTGTGATATTGTCTTCTTTGCAGAGGCCCCAAGGGGTTGTTTATGATGAACAAGGATGTTGTTCCCCGAGGTCCATGCAGTGTCTTATCGTCTTTCTGGTTCTTCTCATGATAAGGCATTTAACAATATAGATCTATTCTCCAGTAAGTTAGAGCATAATAGGGCATAGACCTCTACCCTGCATTGTCCTCAGTGTATATATATATTATATAAAACAAATATGCAAAACACTCGCTGACAGCGATGAGGTTGGATGCTCCGTTTTCAGTACGCACTAATTTATCATCTAGGCCGAGTTGTTCAAAGCTGGGTTAAGATGACCCAGGGTTAGTGAATTCAGATATGAAAGCTTAAAAATCATTTCAGTTTTAATTCTTTTTGTATACAAGTTGATTATTGAAAGCTTTAAAAATAACAGAAAATTATCCGAGAAAATGCCTTTAAACAAAACAAAACGAAACCCGGCTTAAATTTAGCCTCGGGTTAAGCGCTAATGGGCCTTCGAACAACTGGGCCCTGGAGTTTTTATTTTGGGGAGAACGGCATGGAGCGAGCGCAGCCTGAGGAGACCGAGAGGGCACTGGGCTATGAGCTCCTGGTGCTGGAGGTAATTAAACCCTGGAGCAAATTACTTTAAAAAGGTTCAGATATATACAGGGAAAATTCCCTCCGTTAGAGAAGGAAATGAATAAAATTCACATATGCAATCCTTATAATATTAATTTGGTATTTCAAAATATTTGCATTTTAATATTTCCCTTGACAATTCTGAATATTGGCGATTTCTAAAACGCCACGCGTTTTTTGGAGAGTAAACGTTTTGTTTTATTACGACATATATCACGTTTTGAGTTCATCTATTTCTTTGCTAGAATTTTTCTTATCATTTAGTTTTTCCTCTCGTTTTGGAGTGTTTTTGGATAAACCTGCAACTTTATCTTCAAGATCAGAAATCATATTTAGTATTTTTTTTAATCGGTTTATCCTCTATATATGTGCTTCATATCACTCTCTTTAAATCCACCGTCCTCTTCGTCTAATACTAAAACCAATTCCATAACACTTATCTTAGTAAACATTTGTTTGAATTTTTCTCTAAATGACTTTGCTTCAGAACCTTTATACAAAGTATACTTACTTGGATTATGACTGAGCTAAGCTTGGTCTCCAACCGCGGATGTCTCGACGCACTCAATCCACGGCTGGGGGCAGGGGCTGGGCAATTGCTTGAACTTAGTAATCGTTAACGAGCCGACGAAATTTGCGTCGACGACAAATTACAAAATCAGCGGGAATTAGGATACAAATTGTTAATTTCCTCTTTAAATGAATTAGAAATTCTCTTTCTTTCAATATAGAGCATCGTAACAGAATATATAAACTTTGCTGGTAAACTCTTTTCTTTTCATTTATAGATGTTTATGCAGCTTTAATTTTTCCATTACAATATTTGCCCTTGCTTTTACAGTTCATTGCAAACTACCACAAAGGTATTATTACAAATCAACCCTTTTCTTACTTGTGCTGTTCTTCTTAGGAGCATTTGTTTGATACATGATCAGACGTTGCGTTGCACAGGAACATACGCTCTTGAGAGAAAAACGAGATAAAAGCCCTAGCATTTCTTGCTGTGAAACTGTCATGTATCATTCCATATAAAGGGCTACTAATCTCTCACCTGACCGGTTCCGTGACGGCTTTTCCGAGTACTGCACGAGCTCGTGGATAACGGCCATTAAAAACTAACTTTTTGGGCCTAACCTTCATTGTCTTCAGTGCTTGATGATGTTTGTTTTTAAACGGAGGATGCATGCTTCTTTTGTGTTTTAACTACGGCCTTGCTTGTATCTAGTCAGTTAAGGTATTTTTGGAATGAGTTCTGTAAAATTAATATTTAAAGTATTTTAAGTTACCTTTGAAATAAACAGAGTACCCTTATCACCGGGATTGCCTTGGTTACTTCAGTTAAAATCCAACTCAAGCTAAATGCCGTACTCGGCTGACACCAGTAACTTTTGCCAGTTGAAACCGAGAAGTAGCTCTTTCCGCCTGTCGACAATCGTTTATGGTTGCTTTGCTTTATTGAACTGATATAAATACCATATCTTTGACAACTTTGGTTACGACATTTGTTCAGCTGTCGGAATGTGGCAGACAAGCGTTCAAATCGAAGGCGGCGGTTTCCTGATTAAAACAGTTATTTTAAAGTACTGTCAGGGAAACGGTATTTGCGTCAAAGAACTAAATTGTTTTTTTTTCGCCCTGTACTTGATTAAATGCACTTAATTGATTGTGAATATTAAAATAGTCTACATTATATTGTTATAAATCCGAACTCTAATTTAACTTTCTTACAATACGAGTAACGTAGAAGCTGTACATAGCCTAGTAATTTTTCTTTTCAAGTTATATAGTTGTTGTTCCTTTCTTTCTTACTTAACTTTTATTTTATTTTGTTTTATTTGTAATTATATTGATTGTTTTGGTACTGAAAAATCTTCATGTCGAAGATAAACTCAAGAAAAAAAAATTAAAAACGAAAAGAGCGTAATTGCTTTCAGAGGGTGAATGCTCAAACAGGAAATTGCATTGCATTAAGCTAGGTGGGGAAAAAGCATTACGTGACTAACCTTCTCTAGAAAAACAAGCGTTTTACCTTTTCAATGAAAACTAATTTTTAAATAAGGTTTCGTTCTGCTGTTAATTTCCTGATTAAAAGGATGCAGAAAATTGCAAATGCTTTTGAGCCTCGTAGTCAACAAACAACAACAACTCTATATTCACCCATCCTCGATCGTTGTAAAATTAATACTTTTCATTTGGTATTTGCCTCTGTGAAGAAATTCAGTTGTCAAAAATTGAGGAAATTGATTGCAAAAACCGCCATGATCACCGTCTAGGGGGCAAATTTATTATCTCTAGTGCGATTTTCAATAACCGCTATTATAATATAAAACGGTTCTCAATTTTTGTCTCCTGACTGAGTGAAATAAATGAAAAATTTGTAAACAGGAAATTACCTTAAAAAGAGTAACAATGGCTATTTTGGATACAATTTTTGAGCTTTTCAAAAATTTTAACCTGTTCAAAATAACAAAAGGGCAAAACGATTTTCTTTCTTTTTTCTTTTTAACCTTGCGCCTTGTTATGATATTTTCACATAACCGGCCTGTACCCGAATTTGTTTGCGTTTTTCTTTTCATTTAGCTAACAAATATAGAGGCGAGGAACCTTTAACATTGTAGCGGATGGCTTTTAATTTTTTTCCGTTCACTTTTGTAGCTAGGGATTTTAAGCAAGTAAGTAAGTAAGTAAATAAGAACTTTAACATAGGTCGAGGTCGCTAGCATGGCAATGTACACTAATTAAGAAAATACTCACGCGAACCTAGACGACACCTCAAGGACACAGTAGCAGAAGGGTCAGTCTCGTCTTGAACCGGACTGACTCAAAAATAAGGACTAAATCATTACCCTAAATCTATTAGATTCAGAATTTTTTTTTATACAGTTCCTTTCACCGCGCGGTGATTATAGCGTTGAAGGCTAGCAGTTTTCAAAATGGCAGCCAGATTTTTTGATGTTTCGGGGTAGGAAATTGATCAATAATTTTATTTTCTCGAATAATCATCAATGTAATTATACTAAAACAATTAGTCGCCTCAGGCGACGTGAATATTGGCGAATAGTCACCTCGACTTCGTCTCGGTGACTATTCGCCGATATTCACGTCGCCTTCGGCGACTACTTGTTAAATATTCACCGCTGACCTAGCCTCGCCGCAGACGTCCTGTGGGGTTTGTTTTTGTTCATCACGCATTCATTTCTCCTGACCTGTTTATGCGCGTGCATCACGCTTTTTTGTACATTTCTTTGCCGTCACTGCACGACTACGACTTGGAAATGCCTAATTCCACGATGCACAGAGGAAGTACATAAACGACGACGAAATTTCCTCTCTCTTTCTGAACTTGGATGTGGTTCTTAGGAATTCAACTTTTGGAGGGTTCGCCTACATTTGACAAAGTTAGTGACTTGGAGTAATTGCGATGAAGATTGAAAGAACGCGAATTCACTTTTTCAGCGAGGTTTTCTCTGCCGTCGCCGTCACTGACCGCGAAGAACCTGGTGTCTTTGACGGTGTCTTTTAGAAACCCGGGAGTTTTTTGAACAGCGGTCTTTCCCCGGAGACTATAGCAAAAATGGCGGCTTCATTGTCGGAATATGAAAATTCCATGTTTCTTGAGCTCATGGATGATGACGGCTTGTTCGTCACAGCGAAGTGCGTAAGCTTTTCAGAGTAAAAAACATTTATTGATTTCTGCTTGAATTTTAATGCACAAAATACAAAACCAAAGACCACTGATGGGGAGTGAACAACTGTATATAGCTGCGCATGTTTATTTCTGCTTGGGGTTAAGCTAATGTTCTTCATCCATTACCTCATATACATGTGCAACAGCTAAAATTGATTGATTGATTACAAGCGTGATCAAGCCAAGTCAAGTCAAGTCAAGTCAATTTTATTTAAACTCACACACAGAATAATTAATTAATACAAATCAGTGCTTTAAAATATAAAGAAAAAAGAAAGATCGAGAGATTGCGAAGGAAAAGAAAATTTCAATTGTAGGTTCATTGTGCAGAGTTTGGGACACCTAATCTGAGAAGCACTAGTCGCATTTATACCACTAAGCTTACATGTACTGTGAAGAGACCACTGATGCGATCTTGTTGCTATGTATCCGTCCATTCTTAATATCTGTGGTTTGTAGGGGTTTGAGCATGGAGAGAGTAATAACAAGCTTTCTGAAGATACACTGTGTCACAAGTGATCCGTCTTCTATTTCATTGGTTCTGGTGATTAATACAACCGATCAAGAAGAGGTGATAATCAACAATATTATCGGTTGAGGGTTTTGTGATATCTGGAATTATCAAGGTCCTTGATTCTTCCAGATATCACAAATACCAAATCCAATAACTGTTGACATTTATTTAAAGAAAGTAACTACAAACCACCATGCATTGCACACAACACTGTTTTACATTGTTCTTGGAAATCATACATAATACTCGCTCAGCCTTTAGATTAGTTAACTGTAGGTTGCACTGATTTCAAAAATTAACCATAGGCTCTTAGCCAGTAAGGAGGCAGATAGTGAGTACAAAATTATACAGCCAAGATAAAGATTTTCACAAAAATTCTCTAGTAAGCAAGAAGTGATTTGTCCCCGCAATAATTTGCACAACTTGTCGCCTGACCTGTACTCAAAGAGTGATTTGTCACAGCAACATGTTGCTATGATATGTGGCATAGTGTGTCCCGACTCAAATTTACAATAATTATTTACCTTTTTTGTTTTTAGGTGTCCTTTTTCCCTTCTACATTTACTCCTACTGGTTTACAGATTTTTTTTTTTACAGGATTATATTCTTGATGAGTTGAGGTCTGCAGATGTGCCACTCCCAAAAGTCATCACCACTGAATTCAGTTCCTCGGAGAGGTTTGTGCAGCGTGCATAGAAAGTCAAGTTCAATAGCCTGGGGCTAGTGAATTTTGCTTTTGGATTAGTGAATTCTTTACTTAACTTGCCTAACAGGCAAGTGAAGTTTTTTTTGGAATCATCAAAAATCTTTTTGGGCTACACATAATAATAATAATAATAATACTAATAATAATAATAATTTACCAATTTATATAGCGCATATTTACATGTGCTGATCAATAGCGCTTTACAATCATTTGTTTAAAAGAAAACGAAAATACATTACCATGAGAATAAAATAAACTAATTTACAAACTATAAAAAATGCTTCTTAAAAAAATAGGTTTTAAGTCGAGATTTAAAACTGTCAAGTGATGTTGCTTGACGAAGCTCCACAGGTAGCTCATTCCAGAGTTTCAGAGCTGTGGCTGAGAATGATCTTGCTCCCAATGTTGTAAGCATCTTTCCCTTGGGATGGTCCAATAAAAGCTTACCAGTAGACCTAAGGTTATATAATGAATTCGATTTTATACTAATAAGATTGCTAAGATAAGTTGGCGCTTGGCCATAAATACATATAAAAGTCAAAAGTAAAATCTTATAGTTAGAAAATGACTTTTGTGGCTAGTATATGCTAGCTTCAGCATGCTCAAATGGCATGCTCAAAACTAGTATTCTCTGTACCCTGCTAATACACATGTATGATATGAAGAATACAAAATAACATTTTAGTGCAATTTCCCTTGTAGGACAAAGGTCTTTCTAAAAAAAAATGACAATCAAATTTGGCTATTTTTATGTTGCAGAGAGTCTGTGTATCTCAGTGGTGGGGTTCTGTTTGTGACATCAAGAATCTTAGTGGTAGATATGTTGACCAAGAGACTTCCCATTCATTTGGTTACAGGGATTGTTGTATATCGTGCTCACAAGTATGTTAAAGGTTTTGCTTGATATTGCAGCCAAACCCTTCTTTAATATGGACACCTGATTATCAAGGACAGTTTACTTTGTCCCTGGGGAAAGAAAGTCCTTACATTTTCTCTAAATTCAACCCATTTAATATGGACATTCTGTTAATATGGACACTTTCTATAGCCAGTGTTCTCACTAAATTTTACCAAAGCAGGTAAGGGACCATTCATGGACGGTAAGGCAAAAAATATGTGTCAGAGGCGCACTTTCCTGGGGGGATGGGGGCAGTGGGATGAGGGACCCCAGATGGCTTTGACCTTGCTGTGAAATTTAGGAGCTAAGTTCTCTGAAACGTCATTCCTTCATTTTACGACCTATTTTACGCAAATCAGTTGTTATGTTTAGACAACAATTTAAAACACTTGATTCCAATAATTTTACCCTGTCTTCAGTGCTCTCTTACCAAAATGCGAGGCTCATAAAGAGAAAAGCTTTGTTTAGTTTAGTACACATTCATATAAATTATTCATTCACTACAAGTTGCGTATTTTTGATTTTAGTAAATCTTGAAGCGGTTGCAGGCGGTAAGAAGTGTTGCTTCAGACAGTAAATTTTACTGGTTACCACCTGATAAGGAGAACACTGATAGCCCCCTCTTGTGTCTTTATTAAAGGGGTTTGACTGTACTCAATGAATTTAATAGAATAATAATTAGTTAATATTAATCATGATGTTGCAGTGCAATTTCTCTAGTCAGTTATAAGTATAATGGTATTGGTCTTTCTTTTTCAGAATCATAGAATCTTGCCAGGAGGCTTTCATACTACGACTCTACCGGGAAAATAATAAGGTATGCAGTGGAACATAACAATTTGATCACCAATACTAAGGTAGCTGATGGTATAAGCATTTTAAGGGCCTGTTTACATGGAGGTGGGGAACCCCAGATAGGTGAGGTAACATGTGGCGGGTCACCCCACCTATCATGTATCAACTGTTCCTCTGGGCTCTATGTCTGGTCCTCTACTTTTTTCAAATCGGAAAATGTCAAGATATAATTTGTTTTCTTTTTTTTCAGACTGGTTTTATAAAGGCTTTCTCAGATCACCCACAGGCTTTCACAAGGGGCTTCTTTCAAGTGGAAAAAGTTATGAAAAACCTCTTTGTCAGAAAATTATATCTGTGGCCAAGGTACACAAATCTTCTTCTTTTTCTTCTTCTTCTTCCATGTAACCCCAACTTCAAAAATGAAGATTCTTGTGAATTGACTGTTAGATTGCTTTATAAGTGAAATTTATAGTGTCACTGTGAAATAGTAATAATAGTAACGATAACAATAATAGTAATGATAATAATAATAGTAATGATAATGAATTTTTATTCATCAGACAAATTAAATACATAAAGTGTATCAGATATTACTGTAACACTGAAATGTAAATAAGCAAGCGCAAAGTACATGTATACAGTTGTAGTAATCCAAGTAAAAACAAAAAAATTCTAAAATCTAATATTTGCACCCCATGGCAATCCTCGAAGCTGCGACCACTTTAGGCGCCATGGCGACTAAAATTTTGGTACTGGCGACTTGATTCGGAAAATAGTCGCCAAGTTGGCGACCAGAGAAAAACTGAAGAAACGAAAAAGATGATCAATTGTCTGAATTGTACTGAAATGATTAAGGTCCTCTGCTGATATCCCAGAGGGGGAAGATTAGAAGATCTCGTCGATATTCATTCAAACGAACGCTTACTTCGCCAAGATTTCTACTAAAATATTGTTCTGCTCCACTGAGCACAGGTCCGTTGCCTAGCACGTGACAAATTTTTAACCTTGTAACGCGTGACAAGCAGCACGCAATCGATTTGTTTTTCATAATTTTCTCTGGGAAATTGCGTGTGCGGCTAGACTGGGAAGACTACAACCCAAATAAATATATATTTTGGGGGGGTTAAAATAAATGGTAAAGCAGAAAGTTTAAGTCGGCATGGAACATTTTGAGATAAATTTGAGTAACATGAAATGTTGAATCGTTTTTTATATATAAAATAAAAAGCGACCATTTGCAGACCAACACAACATCATCATCAGACGAACCTAAACTTCGCGAAAAACAATTGTCTTAAACGTTTTATTTTTAACCAAAAGTAAAGCAAAAGCGGTATTTTTGTTTGGTTTGTTTTGGCTGATAGAAAACTATACGGTTGATTTATAGATCACGCCGTCTTTTCCGGCTCCGTCGTTGAGGCAATTTTTGTTTCATAGGCCAGATGTAAATAAATTCTCAATGTGCGGTTTCATTACTAAAATACTGAAACAAGACTAGCTTTAAACCAGTTTTAGCTCAACATTTTGTTAGTTTTGTACGTCCTGGTACTTTTCGCCAGTGTTAAAGAGAATGTTTATGATAAAATATGAGACACCAGGAGACACGGTCACAGTGCTTACGCAATTAATTTTCGCGTGCACGATTTCAAACATGTTACACTCCTGTTGGCCATTTTCCTGCACTATGTCTAGCGAAATACGGTAAATGCCGTTTAGCAACATTGTCTTGGCTGAACAATACCATTTTTAAGCCCAAATTAATTATTAACCAATTATTAAAACTTTATTGTTAACATATATTTTGGCGCCTAAAAAAGTCCTTTGGCGACTAAACCTAAAGAGTTGGTCGCCAAATCGCCACCAAAAGAAAAATTTAACTTCGAGGGTTGCATGGATAGAGTTTATCTTGTTTTTAACAGCCCACCCTTCGCATTAAATTTCTCCATTTAAGGCCAGTTTAACTATGCCCAAACTGTTCATTTGATTTCTATATTTTTTATTGGTGAAATTCAATAGGTTCCATGCAACTGTGTCAGCTTTCCTGGAGAAGCACAAGGTATGAATTATGTAAATTGCACCACAATTATATTAAATTATTATTATTATTGTTACATTGTGTACTGTTAACTAGTGTTTGGGAATCAGTGCAGAATATTTTATTTGTTGCATTTACACCTTAAGGGTTTACATGTGTCTTCTCAAACGACATGTGGGTGGCTGATGTTCTAGTAAGCTTCTCTATACATGTCGAGAGGTAACAATAATTATTATTTTCAACAAAATATTTTTTTTCAGCCAGAAGTTATAGAGCTTCATCTACACTTAACAGCCTCAATGCTGGCTATTCAAACAGCAGCTCTTGATTTGATTGACAGCTGTCTTAAAGAGCTGAAGAGGGCCAACCCTAGTGTAAGTTTTATGTGAAATAACTGTGTTGTTTTTGTTGAAACCCTCAGACTCATTTGTAAGAAATAATTGCACCCTGTAAGACTTCCATCAAAATTTCACTGAGGCAATTTTTGTTATAGCTTGACCCTGATGACCTGACAGTGGAGAACAGTATTAGCAAATCTTTTGATAAAGTTCTGAGGTTTCAGTTGGATCCCATCTGGCATCATTTGGTATAATAAATATTTTATCACTTTTAACCTGTTTAACTGTCTACTGTAGTTTTTGTTAACCAGCATGTTTGTGATCGAGGATGGTTTTGTCTAATTTCAAAACAAGGAGGCCTGGGTACGAGTCTCTATATTTAACAATTAGTCGCCGAAGGCGACGTGAATATCGGCGAATAGTCACCGAGACGAAGTCGAGGTGACTATTCGCCAATATTCACGTCGCCTGAGGTGACTAATTGTTTTAGTATAATTACATTGATGATGATTCGAGAAAATAAAATTATTGATCAATTTCCGACCCCGAAACATCAAAAAATCTGGCTGCCATTTTGAAAACTGCTAGCCTTCAATGCTATAATCACCGTGCGGTGATTATAGAGGGATAGTGCGAAGCTCCTAGCCAATCACAGCGCTCTATTTTCGATAGTCATCGATGTAATTATACTAATATAGGAAAAACAACACAAGACCCACCTCATCGGAAAGAGCACACTGAACTTTGCAAAACTCTCAAGTTTGGTGGTAATATGGCCAATATTGAACAAGATACAGCTATTTAAAAACTTGAAAATTATTTGCTAAGAAATGCATGGATTGCCAGACACACTATCTGGACGTCTACATGTATATTTCCTAGTCAAGTTTAGAATTTTTTTATTTAAATGCCTCTGACTAGTTCAATGTACTGTATATGCCTGGTAAACACCAAACTTGAGAATTTTGTAAATCTTGGTTTTTCTCTTTTTGACTTTACGGCTAGGTCTTTTGTTGTTTAACTCATAATAAAGGGATTCATACCCAACCCCACTTGGTTTGAAATTAGGCAATTGAGTGATATAACAAGCTCTCGTTTTCATCTTGTTTAGAACTGCCAGCTAGTTAGCCACAAGTGAGTTACTGGTACATGTAGGTGACAAAATCACAGCTTTGTGACATAAATATTTTTCCTTGTGTTATTTAAAGTTACAAACAACAGAGATAGACTTATAATATTTTTCAACTCTTGAAGATAAAATTAATATCATATTTCTCCATGGCCATGTAATGTCCTCTTTCAATTCTATTGCAGCTTTACAATGTTCTATTATTATGTTTGTATGTTTCCAGGGAAACAAGACCAAGCAGTTGGTTGCTGACCTTAAAGTCCTGAGGCTAATTTTGCTGTAAGAATCCTAAATCCTTTTTATTTATCCTATTTTGCTTACTCTTTAAGCCCCATTGTCCACATTCAAATTCTCCTAACTGGTCTCTATACATTTTGTTAAAGAATAAGTAGAGAGAATTTCATGAAAGATCAAATCATTTTAACAGAACCTTTTCTCTTTATTGTGTAATGATGGGTTGTTAGGAGGAAGTTGATGTTGGTCACACTTTGGACTTCAAGGGTTAAAAAAATGAATAAAAACAATGCATTAGGTGTCAGTTATACCTCTCTTGTAGCCTGTGGTTGAATTGAGAGGCGAGAACAAACTTAGCCTGCATAGCTGAGCTGGTGGGATTAGCATGGGAGTGTTGTTTTGGCGGTGGAGCCGCAGAAAGGGTGGATTTTGTGTCCTTGACTTGCTTGTTATGCTTGGCCAGGCTCGTTTGCAGGTCAGTTTCGTATTGTATGTACACCACTCTTCCTGACTGGGTAATCAAATGGTTCCAACCAAGGTGACAAAAGTGGGCGGCATTCAAAACTCATAAGAAATGTGGCAGGTGGGATTTTCCCTCATGGCTACACCGCCAAGAAAGTACCCCGGGTACAACAATCCCGCCAGCTATGCAGGCTACAACAGAATTAGCATGTAGTCACATATACCACTTTCACAATTAATATTCTCTTGACTACTAATATCTGAGATGCACAGTATCTTCATAGTTTGGTGTATGATATATTTAATGTAGGCCTATTTGTCTTGTAGAAAATTTTCTTCAACCTTCTGACAGCTGTAACTGCGTTTCTTGTTGTTTGTTGTAGTTACCTTACACAGTATGATTGCGTCACTTTCTACAACTTTCTGGAGTCTCTGAGGTAATCACAATCACCATGTGTCAGATCGCAGGTTGTAATCAGATGAATGCTGTCAATTTAGTTTATGATCTTTTGGGGTTATTACTCTACAGAAACAAAAATTAGAAACAACAAGCACAGAGTGATTTGTTACAATGTGTTTATTACTTCTAGATTTTTTGTTTAGATTCAAACTCAAAAGTTAAACGTCACCTTCTAGGGCCAGCCAACGTGATGTCAAAAATCATTCCCTTTGGATGTTTATGGATGCTGCAGATTCTCTGTTTGTGGTAAGGTCTTAATTTCTATATTTTACACACTTGCAGACTGAGCGTTCATGGTCGATCTTGCTTGAACCGGCGCACAAAATGTGAGAATATTCAGTGTGCGTCCTTTCTAGTGTGACCCTACGTTACGTTGGTGTGCCTGTCCGTAGGTTTTATATATTTTCATTTATGGCGTCCCCTTCCTAACAAGGGATTATATTTTTATGTTCATTACTTCGCAACCATTTTCGAGTTTTATCTTTTATTTTAGAGGGTCGTTTTCTTTGGGAGTGGCGACTTTTTCGAACTTTTCTTTGAATAGAGCGATTTTCGTATGACCTTGAAAAATGGTTTCGATAAGTGTTCGTCATCTGTTTCATAAGCCAATGGATGAAAAGATCAAAACATGGACTCTTCGTTTTCCCGCCAAAGAAAACCCTAATATGGAGAAGGCATTGTTCGATTGGCCAATCTTGTTGCAGTATGACGTCAAAGCGAAGGATCCATTGATTTCTAGAAAGTTCTCGGGCATGAAGTTTTTTACGCGGGTGTTCGCTTAACCAACCAAAAGCCACGCACGTTTGTATCCGTTCGATAAACCAATCAAATCGCTCTATTTCCATTCTTTTGTTGTTTCTGTTTTGTTCGCGCGTTTTCATTTCAAGGTCAGACGAAAATCGCTCTAAAACCATGGTTTTTCCTGACAGCATGCCAAAGCCAGAGTTATAGAAAGCAATGAGAGGAAACACAAGAAAAAGAAAGGAGAAAAGTCAGAACAGTAAGTACAAAATGATGGGATAATGCTAGACTACTAACAGTCTCTCTTTTTTTCTTGCTGCGTCGAGCAAAACGCGCGAGACACGCAAATAAACACGCGCGTGACTGAAGGCGCGAGACGGGAGAGGCATGGAAAAGGAGACGCTACTCTCTTTTCCTTCTCGGGCTGCCGCCCTCGTTTTTCGCGTCTCGCGGCTTCGCCGCCCGACGCTCGCGCGCGCGCGCGCACTCCCCTCAATAAATCTGAAGAAAAAGACAGACTGCTCATTGTAGAGTGCTGGTACAATTGTGGCAACTGCTGACATCATGGGTTGATCGGATCAACAAACAAATTAATAAATATACCAAATGAACATAAACAAATTAGGATGAAAAACAGGATGAATGAGTGAGTGGGTGACTGAATGAATTCCGTCAAACTAAAACAAAAAATGATGATAACAAGCGTTTGCATGGGTAAAAAACATAAGCCGCAACAGTAACTTTACAAACATGCGACAGAAAAAAATATGCGTATTCGCATCCCTAAACTGTCTTTATAAAAATGTAAGTACAATTAAAAAATAAAAATTTGATCGTTGGGAGAGTTAATTTTTAAAAGTGTACGGGAAGACCAGGAGACATCATATATACACAAATGTTATTCATCTTTGATTTATATTTTTTCAATTGATTAATTTCAGAGATTCCAGTAATAACAAAGATCGGGAAGGTAGGTGGAGCTGTCTTGAAAACGAACGCCTATATGTGCTGTTTCCTTTACTGATAATAAGAGACAATGAAAGGCTTGAAGGATTTGTAGAAAAAAATTTCGGCTTACTCAATGATTTTGTTACAAATAGTTATGTTGAGTCCTGGGACTGAAAAATCATGAGTCCATGTCCATAACCAATGAGTCCCAGTTAAGAAAAAAACGAGTCCGAATTTGAAAATACCTGGGCCTTTATTTAACCAGAGAGTTAATCTGAAGACAGACACCAAAACACTGTATTACAGTATACTGAAATTGAAATATAGGCCTCCTATTTTAAAGCACAATAAAGGCTACAAGAAATATGCATCGTTAAACGACAGCCATAATAACCGCCATAGAAATTTCACGAACCGGATATTTCTACAATACGCATGTTGAGATCGATCGATCGATCAATGTTTGCTTCCTACGGGACGCATGCCATGAATTTTGACAAGTTAAGAAAAATACCGAGTTACGTGGTACAAATTCGCGTAAACGTGACGTTTAACCTCCCTTATATGGTCACAGTGACGTCATGTGAAAACGATCAGTGAAGAAGGATTGATTTTATTTGATTTAACTGAATTTTATTTTTGTTGTTTTACAGAAGAATTTGTTCTTGAAGAGAGTCCCAAATGGAAATTACTGGCTGACGTCTTGGAAGAGATAGAGCGTGATGACGCCAAAACTGAAAAGAAACGTAATATTATCTCTGTTTTTTTCGGCTTTCTGAAACCGTCCTTCTTTTTTGTTTTCTTGATGGAACATTAACGCATTTTTGAACAAAGATATAAGCGCAACTATAAGATTAGTGCATAAAGGTAAACTATTTTGTCAAAAACTTCAGACGTTCGAAATTTCTCATGACCATTTCTTATACCATGCTGTCATATTCAACCAAGTATATAACTTAATTTCAAGATAACACGATTTGGGAGTCTTTTTTTAAATGTCTTTCGTTTTGCCTTCCAACTCCAAATTTCGGCTATGACTTCGAAAACAATTATGTGCTTAGAAGGACGACAAGATACATGACATGGTCACGTTCCAGTCCTACGTTTCCAAAGGAGGTGGTTAGTACTTTTTGACACATGACACATGACACGATCTTGTCCAATCGGAAAACGCACTTGAGTTGGGATGTATTACAACTCGGCCCTTATATTGCATGGGTTAACAAGGAACTACTACAGAGTTTACTTACGTGAAGTGCTCACTTTTGGCGTGTTCTTTTTTTCATGTTTCTTTAGTTGGTTCTGGGCATGTTCTGATTGCTGCATATGACGAAAGAACCTGTTCGCAGCTCAGAGACGTAAGTTGCACTAACATGTTTTAACATGTCAAGCACAATGAAACGTGTTTCTTGAGGATATCCAAAAAATCAGAAGTGGTTTAGAAATGTATTTTTCTCATAAGAGTGTCTTAAGACTGACTAACTAACTTCCGAGAGTCAAGTAAAGCCTCTAAATAGTAAGTCAAGTAAAGCCCAATTATCAGATTGAATTTGTAATTTTATGTGATTATTATTTTATTATTTATTAATTTATTTTCTCCCACTCAACGCTGCGATTAAATTTTCTCGAAGCGATTTCTATATTATTGGTTTGCGTCTACTTTACTTCCTAAAGTGTAGCTTAAATAATTCTCCTCTTATTGAACTATTTTCTCTTAATGTAGTACCTGTGTGAAGGAGGCGAGGCTGTGCTGAAACGTCTCTACAACAAAATGTTTAAGAATTCGGCAACTGTGGCTGAACCCTCGGAAACAGGTATCACAAATGCAAATGGTTTCTAATTATCTCTACGAGAAACAAATGTTACGAACGCAGATTCTGTTTCCTGGAAGCAAATGTATTTAAACCAAATGAAAAACTTCCTCTTTTTCACCGATGCAAATCAAGAATCGTCTTCCAGAAAAATTGATTTTCAGTTTAACCGCAGTGTTTCCATAACAAAGTTTCCAAGTTTAATCAGGCCCGATAGGTTTAATTAACCTAAAGCTCTTAACTTACTTACTTACCTTCTTGTTTTCTCAAGTTTCCTTAAGTGCCGAGACAATACGTGGCGTGGATGAAGCAGAATGTTCCAAAAACGTGGTAAGCTTTTCACCGATTAGACAAATTGGAACACTTAATGAACGGACAAAATTAACTAGCTTCCAAAAAAAAAAAAAAAACAGTCACTATGTGATTTGCTTTATGGCTACCTTCGAGTAAATAATTACCAAAGTAATCTTCTGCAAGTTGTCAATATACGCAGTGAACAGTGCACTGTTGCCCTCTGACGTCAGAGATTTTGCGATGTTACCCGTTCAGAGACTTTTTGCGGCTTTTTTCATGTGACTTCGAAGTAACCAATGAGAGCCCAACTGTCGTCGGAAAAATTCCAGCTGTATAACCGTTGTTTACCATTTACTTGGACAAACCGTTATCCGCAAGAATTATACTCCACTCTCAAATATTTAATCATGAATAGTTGCTCATAAAAATATTCATTAAATATTTAATTAAACCTACTCATAAATAGTTGCATACTCTTAAATAGTTACCGATACTGATATGATGTTGGGGATACGCGAACTGTAAACAATTGTTATATAAACACCAATGAAATACCAGGTGAGCTTTCGCGCGAAAACTTGATATCTTCACATGTGAAAATATCACCGTTGCTATGGCTACATAATACATCGCGCCTTTCACACCAAAAAACTATTAAAGTGAAATGGTTTGGTAGTTCATTGGTGTTTATATAATAAATAGAACATTATATGGCCGCTTGGAGCTACGAAATTTCTCTTCTCGCGCGGTCATGTAATATCCTCTATATCCTTTCAAATTTTACAGAATTTGCCGGCGACTTCCCGTAGTCGTAAAGCCAGAGCTAATGTCGGAGAAAAGGGGAAAAGAAAAGGAAAACAAACAACCTCCAAGAAACCTGTCCAGGCAGATGACATTGACGAATGGTAAATAATAGTTTTTAATTTGATTCTCACGGAACAAAAAAACACTTGGGGGATAATTATAAACAGTCGAGGGTATATGAACTGACATTGTTGACTTTTTCTCCTTTCGAATTAGCCTACCAACAGAGCAATTGTTCAAAGGTAATTTGAAATTGTTATTTATTTGTTATCACTAATCAGGCACGATTTTCTTATCGTTGTACTCAAAGCTTAAGCTTATTTGTTGTTTTTTTTTTTTCTCTTTGAAGGGTCAAGATCAAATGTCATCTTGAGAGTGAGTACAAACCAGTCTACTGGAAATTTGGCGTTAACTTTGCACGAATATAAGAATTAATACTTTAAGAAATGATTTAAATTTAATACTGAACACACTCTTTAGGTATACCTCTAATCCTAATTTCAGGAAGATCCAATGTGACAATTGACATCAGCTTACATGGAGCGTGTGTACGGGTGGGCGGGTGTACGCTACGTCATGACCAAGTTTTCTCTGATCGATAGTTTACCAAATTTTCTTACCCACGGTGCTCCGCTGGCACGCGAGCTCCGCTATAACTGTCCTGACTTATGGCACCATGGAATTCCTGTTTAGCGGCTTCAGGCTAGTAGAACGATATCTCAGGCAGGTTTGTTTTCTTCGCAAACAGTCTCATGGCAAGCCAAGTTTGGAAATTTTTTAAAAAAAGGGAAATGAAGTAATTAAATAATTGGCGAACGTTTTAGAGATACGTGCATGTAATTTTTTTTTGTTTGGGGATTTTCGGTTCGAGGAAATCATTATTGTTTTTTATTTTTTTAGCCGGGTGATCAGAAAAACAAGGAAGCAACGGAAGATTCACGGGAGATAAAACTTTTGACTTCACGAGTTGTTATCATTCACCCTTTAACAGGATGCAGGTGAATGGCTTTAAACGTATCACGCTTTGTCTTCGGGCGTAGTTAGAGAGCAGGTGGTGGGGTAGGGTTGGGAGAGGAGACGGAGGGTACCCCCTGTCCGTGTAGGGAGCTTTCTTCAGGTATATGGCACTTTGGCCATTTTGAGATTGCGGAGTTTGAAAGTAGGTGGTGGGGCAGGGTGGAGAGGGGAGAATGAGGGAACCCCCTGTCCGTGTAAGGGAGCGGATGAAGAGGAAGGTAGCACAGCTGCACATCAGCCATTTTGAGGTTGCGGAGTTAGAGAGCAGGGTAGTGGGGTGGGGTGGGGTGGAGAAAGGAAGCGGAAGGATCTCCTATCTGTGTAAGACAACTTTCTTGAAGGAGGTAGCTCATCCTGCGTATGAGACTTCAAAACATTTTCGGGACACGGTCCTCAAATGAGGCAATCTCGGAGAACAAAACAATCCATACCCCTCCCCTCTCACTTCATTCAAAAATGGGGTGTTTTCTGCAAGTAACTCTAACAGTGACTCAACTTTGCATGGAGGGGGGCGGGGATAGGAAAATTCCATTTTCCCCTCTGTCATTAGATCGGTTAAACGTCCAACAGGTCTTTTTAGGGCAAGGTGTCTGGCTTAATTTTGTCGCTGATTTGTAAGTCAGTGTCTGACTCGTCCCCAGTCGTCTTCGTGTGACGCGCACGGCGGGAGCAGGGGTCACACCTCGCGCGCCACTAAGGAGAGACAGTGAGAGAGAAGTCTGGGACGAGTCAGGGTCAGTGTTGCGTTTATTCGCACTCTGAGACGTGTCCTTGCTCAGCCTCCATAATATGTTTAATAACCTAGTTGTATTTGTTTTTCTTTATTTGCTAGCGATCGCTACAGTCTGCTGAGGACTCTTAATGAAGTCGAACCTCGATATGTGGTGCTCTACGATGCACAGATGCAGTTTATACGCCAGCTCGAGGTAGTTTTTATTGAGTGTCAGTCCGGGTAACTTCCTTGTAATTTAACCCTTTCTTAATGTTCAGCACAGATAGATAAGTGACTTTCTTATGCTAGACTAACTTGCACAACTTGATGATCAGGTCTACAGGAGAGTACAGCTTAGTAGCTTTCATCAAAGAGGTAACACGTTAGATTTCATCCACGAAAAGTCATGACAAAGTACTAACTTTAGATGTAACACGCTTACGAGATATTCATTTGTTTGTCTACAGGTTTTCAAGGCCTCAAGACCTGGAATTCCATTGCGAGTATATTTTCTCATTTACTCTGGCTCTGTCGAAGAACAGGTATCTTTGAGTTACGCCCAGTTCAAACATCACATTTCACATTTACCGAAAATAAATACTGAGTGCTAATGAGGAAAATCTATTATTCTCGAATATTTTCTGATTTTTTTATGCTATAGGTAAGTCTGATTTATATCGTTAGCAATTTTATGTATTGTAAATTTTTAGAAATGTCAGACCAAGGTATGTTTACTCGTCTCTATAATTTTACTCTTTTGTAATTTTAATTTTGTTCATTTTCTCCTCAGAAATACTTAACTACACTACGCAAAGAAAAAGAAGCTTTCGAGACTCTGATCAAAGATAAAGGAGTAAGTGTTCCGCAATTTAAAACGGCATACTTAAAAGCTAGAGAATCTAATAAATTTGAAGCTATAAAACAATCAAGCAACCATAGCTTCCATACCAATCGTCACGTCACAACGGTCACAATAAGATTTCGTTGAAGTTCTCATAACTAGAACAGCTCCTCTAAAAACCAAACCAATTACAGAAAACGCAGATAATCCAACAAACCAATCAGAATTCAAAAGAAATACATGTAGCGGGCGCCAAACGCGGGAACCCTCGTGTGAACAAGTCACTAATGGTCTTTGATTGGTCGAAAAGTGGCGTCAGACTTTTTAGCCAATCGCGCCGCGTATCACTGCAAAATCGAAAGCATCACTTCGACTTAGACTCGCTCTTTGAGCGTAAAAATGAGCTTATCTGGGATGTTCTTGTTTGTAGACCATGGTTGTCCCAGAAGAGCGCGAAGGACGAACGGGGGCAGCCATGATGTTGAGTAGAGATTCGTCTAAAGCCACTGATGCTGTGAACACGCGAAAAGCAGGAGGGCAGGAAGGAGGAAAAAAGGCATCGAGAAAGGTCAGTCTCAACTTTGAAGCACTTTCTCCGTGACCTTCAAATTCAAATCCAAAAACAAGCGGAATCTCCAGTATCTTTTGCAAAATATTTGGAAAGAAATTCTGTCGGGTTTGAGTTCTGAAAGGGTATTCCCGGGATCAGGCATTTGACCAAATACAGTGCTGGATTAGGGAAACTTAACGGGATGCGGGATTTGACTGCTACACTTACCCAGGAAGTGGGATTCTCCATAATTTTGGCACGGGATGCGGGATTGAGAAAGCAGACGATATTCGTGATAGCTTTGACAGAATTTCGGGATGCAGGATCCCCCGCCCTCGTTCTAGATCCTATACATTTGTTGGTTACAGCAAAGAAGTTCTTTTATAGAGTGCGCGCGGCCCAAGCGTTTCGGATCACGTGGGCCGAGCGAGTTCGTCTCGGATACGTCACTGAAATGCATTGACCGGGAAGGCCTGGGAAGACGCCGTACAGAGGCCGTACAGAGGCCGTACAGAGAGTAGGCAAGACCTGACGTGATACAACTCACTTTGACTCTGAAGATGACTACCGCACAGGTTGTCGAAACGTCAGTCACTGTCAACAACAACAGTCCTATTCAGGACCATATTCACCCGGACGATCATACTCAACCGACTTATGAAATGACTCCTTTCACTGACTTAAATAAGAGTTAGAATATATTACTTGACTTCATATACCCTAAATCCAAGGCGGGATGTTAACGAGTGCCTCTTGTTGCAGGTCATTGTCGATATGCGTGAGTTTCGGAGTGAACTTCCTTCACTGATTCATCGGAGAGGAATTGATATAGAACCAGTCACGCTAGAGGTTTGTGCTCACAGCAAACTGTGCTACTTCAGCATCGACTTTTTTCAAAATACGATGACAGAAAGCGCAAGCACACTTTAAGCGATAAGATTTTCGACAAAAGTTTCAATGCTTGATCAATATCTTCGTATCGAAGCTATATGCTGGTTGCTATATCATATAACTGTCCTAATATTAATAATTTATTGGTCACTTCTATTCAAAGGCATTTCTGAATTTAGCTTCCACTGAGGTCGTCCTTTTGAGAAAGGTGTTTCTTTTCCTTAGAATTTCCACATATTCACTTGTTTCTGATCTCTGCTTAAGGTTGAGAGAGGTTTTTGAAACCAAACCGATTAAAGCCTCGGTTGAAAGGTCTTATTGAGAGTCTGCGAAGTCGTTCTCTTTGTGCGGGCGTTGAGAAAGTTCCTTGACTATGACTATTAGGTTTTCTCTTTGTTGTTTATCTTAGAGCAAAAATTAGGAAACTACATTGTGCTTCCTCACTTTATCAATTTTTATTATTTTAGGTAGGAGACTACATTCTCACTCCGGATATGTGTGTGGAACGAAAGAGCGTAAGCGATCTCATTGGCTCTTTAAACAATGGGCGACTGTAAGTTTAACATCATAAGTGAAACTGGTATCTTTGTATAGTTTGATGCAGCGATGTTAAAACTCAAACCCAGTCTCCATCGCAATGAACAGCATGGGTTGCGCAGTGTTGACAGTAGTTGCCTACACCGATGTGGCTTGGGTTCGAGTTTCGGCCTCCACGCTTTTGTGAGTCAGGTTTTGGAGCCTCGTTTCCAGTGGTCCTCAGCGATTTAAAACGCGACGTCACATGCCAAGCTTGTCGGGACTCGGGTAGCGCGTCCTGGCCTGAGGACAAAGCTGTTGGGTTTGTAGTTTCTCTCTTTCTCCTGCTCTGAGAGGATTTTGACAGGGTTCTTCGGTTTTCCCCTCTCGTCATAAAGCAAAGTAACATTTCCATTTCAATTGATGCTCAGATATGGTAGATGAACAGCCATTTTGTGGATGTACTAACATCAAAATCCATCCGTCTGTCCGTTCGTTCGTTCATCTATTCGGTCAGTCAGTGAGTCAGTCACCTAATCAGTCAGTTAGTCGGTCAGTCAGCCAGTCAGTCAGTTAATCGGTCGGTCAGTAAGTCTGCCAGTCGGTCAGTCAGTCAGTCAGTCAGGCAGTCAGTCAATCGGTCGGTTAGTCAGTCTGCCAGTCGGTCAGTCAGTCAGTCGGTCAGTCTGTCAGTCAGTCAGTCAGTCAGTCAGTTTATTTTATTTATTTAACCACTTCCTTGATTATTTTGTCCTTATCCTTGTAGGTACAACCAGGCTGTTGCAATGACCAGATTTTACAAAAGGCCTATTCTTCTGATTGAATTTGATCCTAACAAGTCATTTTCACTACAGGTAAGGAAGTCGTCAAAGCACAACTAATTTTCTTAAATGCTACGCTTTCATTGAGTGAGCTAAGATAAAATTGTCCTTTTTATGCCTTTATTAAAGAAGTGTGTTTTCCGCGGGCTGAGGAACGAAAGAATTGGAAAACGTTTTTCTCACACGCGGCTGAGAGTATGGGCTCGGGTGTGTGAAGAGTCTTGGGTCACATGACGTTTTCAGAGTTCAGTTGCTTTTGCTGCCATCCGCCATTACCTGACCACCCCCCCCCCCCTTCCCCCCACCCTTCACCACCCTTCATGTGTTTTGTTTTTCTTTTTAGGATTTTAAGTAGAGCCTTAGTTATGGGTATTCTTGTTTCTAGTCTTAGTTTCATGTCAGCCTTTTTATTAGCTCTCGTTTTGTGCTGTAATTCTTCAGAGTGATTTTTGGGGTGGATATTAACCCTTTAAGTCCCAATAGTGTCCAAGATCAATTTTCTCCTTACAATTATCCATACACTGTAAAGAGATAAGTTATGAGAATCAATAAAATGATCACCCAAGAGAAAATACTTTGATCTTTGAACAAATTCTCTCAACTAATTCTTTAAGGAAATGTATGGAGATCAGTTTGAAGAATTTGTATGTGGATACTGGGGCTTAAATGTTTAATGCTCGGGCTGCATGGTCGGCTTGACATGGCTTCCAGCTGTGTATGAGAAAAGGTTTTGAAGTAGGCAGGAACTTCCTTGCCCATGTCAATCTTTTACGCTTAATGTTTAATGCAGATATTTTTAAGTACCCTGTGTGTTTTTAGCTTGTGTGTCGCTCATTAAATCTTTCCCTTCTTATTTCAGAAACTGATCCGTTTTATTCTGAGCTTGTATACAAATCTCTCTACTGGGTTACCTAATAAATATTCATTTTTAGGCAAAATCAAGTTTTTCAAGCGAAGTCTCCTTCAACGACATTTCTTCGAAGTTGTCGTTACTCACTCTTCATTTTCCCAAGGTAAAACAAAAATGAGTATCGGTGTCTTTAGCCCCTTAAGTTTTAGACTTTCTGAACGTCCTATATTTGTTCCCTGCTGCACGATCTCGTTAAAGCTCGCCTCATTGAAGCTCACTTCGCTCACTTCTAAAGAAGCAAGTCTGCTTAGGTCTACGAAAATGGCAGCCTAGTCCCCAGGCGTCCTCTCTTGACCCGTTGTTCGCGCGAAGTCTCTCTCGGTGACGTCACAGCTCACGGTAGGGACTAGGCTGCGAAAATGCACTTTTTTGTACTGACTGAAATTTCTAATCTTGTAATTTTTTTGAAATTACGCTATCTAGCTTATAGTATTCACAGTTCTGGTGCAGGTTTCATTGCCCCTTGCAATCATAACACATGCTGTTTCTCTTTTATGCCAGTTAAGAATCTTATGGTGTCATAGTCCATACGCAACCGCTGAGTTGTTCGATGAACTGAAGGTGAGTACGACTTTC
Organism: Porites divaricata; assembly: GCA_038088405.1. NCBI lineage: Eukaryota > Metazoa > Cnidaria > Anthozoa > Scleractinia > Poritidae > Porites > Porites divaricata. The sequence goes on along the minus strand of JBBMOI010000012.1, from coordinate 20,120,127 downwards.
TTTCTCTGGGCATTAATTTTCCAGCGAACAGTAGTTTAATATTTTTTTTTTGGTATAGTCTCGCCACCGAAGGACTGTTAGCCTGAGAAAACAGCCGACATTTCGCAAAGCTACTACTGGTTTGCCCGCGAAATGACGGCTGAGGAACGAGCGCAAAAATTCCATACTGATGACGTGTCAGTACCCAGAGCTGGCTAAAGCTTCCTATTGGTCGCACCGCGAGGGAAATCTGCTTCGGCCAATCAAAAACGCTACACAGATCCGGGTAGTGACACGTCATCAGTATGGAATTTTTGCAGTTGTTCGTCAGACGTAATTTCGCGGGAAACCAGTGATGGTGCCGCGAAATGTCAGCCGTTTTTCTCAGATTAAAGGACTGTTAAAAACAGACATCTTCACGGTATTATTTTGCTGATTAACAGGCAAGTTATGCTGAACCTGATGCTAGCACAGCCATGTCGATAGGATCAGACGCTACTTCAGCTGCTTCAGACATCACATACAACATGGGTCCACAGGTACAGTAACGTCTTAAATTTCGTCTTGGGAAGTCTGTTACATCCAGGATACTTACGAAAAATTCTTTGGGGAAGGGGGGTGGGGAGAGGGAGTATTGGCAGCTTCTTAGTGTTGGGGAAACCATTGTCGGCTCGCTTTGTTTTGCGCGTGGGTTTTATTTATTGTCTTTTCAATTATTAAGTCATTTAGTGTTAACGACCGTCCAAATGATCCCCACCTACCCCTCCCCCAAGTCAACGTTAACACTTGCTTCTCACTTTGGGCAAAATGTTGGGTTAGGGGAGGGGTAGGTGGGCAGTTTTCCAGAAACGTGTAATGATCATGATATTTGTTTAAAATCCTTATATGGTTTGATTGTACGTTGGTTTAGCGGTTGTCTGTTACTTTAGTTAGCATTGCGCTATCCAGAGGACAAATATTAGAGAAAGCAGTTGCGCTATCCATTGCGTTATCCACTGGTAAGTTAGTTTAGCGGTTGTCTGTTACTTTAAGTAGCATTGCGCTATCCGGAGGAGAAGTATTAGAGAAAGCAGCTGCGTTATCCATTGCGTTATCCACTGGTAAGTTAGTTTAGCGATTGTCTGTTACTTTAGTTAGCATTGCGCTATCCAGAGGACAAGTATTAGAGAAAGCAGCTGCGTTATCCATTGCGTTATCCACTGGTAAGTTAGTTTAGCGGTTATCTGTTACTTTAGTTAGCATTGCGCAATCCAGAGGACAATTATTAGAGAAAGCAGCTGCGTAATCCATTGCGTTATCTACTGGTAAGTTAGTTTAGCGGTTATCTGTTACTTTAAGTAGCATTGCGCTATCCGGAGGAGAAGTATTAGAGAAAGCAGCTGCGTTATCCATTGCGTTATCCACTGGTAAGTTAGTTTAGCGATTGTCTGTTACTTTAAGTAGCATTGCGCTATCCAGAGGACAAGTATTAGAGAAAGCAGCTGCGTTATCCATTGCGTTATCCACTGGTAAGTTAGTTTAGCGGTTATCTTTTACTTTAGTTAGCATTGCGCAATCCAGAGGACAAGTATTAGAGAAAGCAGCTGCGTTATCCATTGCGTTATCCACTGGTAAGTTAGTTTAGCGGTTATCTGTTACTTTAAGTAGCATTGTGCTATCCAGAGGACAAGTATTAGAGAAAGCAGCTGCGTTATCCATTGCGTTATCCACTGGTAAGTTAGTTTAGCGGTTGTCTGTAACTTTAGTTAGCATTGCGCTATCCAGAGGACAAGTATTAGAGAAAGCAGCTGCGTTATCCATTGCGTTATCCACTGGTAAGTTAGTTTAGCGGTTATCTGTTACTTTAGTTAGCATTGCGCTATCCAAAGGACAAGTATTAGAGAAAGCAGCTGCGCTATCCATTGCGTTATCCACTGGTAAGTTAGTTTAGCGGTTGTCTGTTACTTTAAGTAGCATTGCACTATCCAGAGGACAAGTGTTAGTGAAAGCAGCTGCGCTATTCATTGCATAGAGATTCATTCGGTGGATAGCATTATCCACTTTTTAAACGGGTGGCGCCAGAAAAGCTATCACCACTTACCCGCATGTCATTTTTCTCTTCTATTTTCAAGGACTTTATACTGAAACTTCCTGGAATCAACTTCAAGAACTACAGGTACAGACTCATAACATGACAATTTATGGATCAATTTGTGTTTCTGGGAAACTTCCCACCTACCCTTCCCCTTAGCCATCATTTTGCCCTAAGTGAGAAGTGAGTGTTAATGTTAGCTTAGGGGGGAGGGGTAGGTGGGGAGTTTCCCAGAAATCTAAATTGATCCACAATTTCTTTTTTAGCGTTATTTTTTATCGTCACTTCAAACGGATTCTGGGTTACACTGCATTGCCTAGTCCCTAGTCCCTTGGCCTCATTGTCCCGCGCGGTCTATGCGTTTCGGATCACGTGGTTACGAGCGAGTTTAATTTAATGACCGAGAAAGCCTGGGAAGACGCCAGACAGGAACTTGGTACCTAGGTTATTCAAGGCAATTAGTAAAGAAACAGTTAAACACCTACTGCCTTCCCTTACAGAGCATGCGTAATGCTTGTAGTATCTGATGTATGACATCCGGGAGCTTAAGCAACGACGAAGGCGACGGCAACGAGAACGGCAACGGTTTTAATAGCAACTCTCCTGGAACATTTTGGTCGCTGTAGACGTCATTGTTGTGTCACTAGGGAGCTTAAGCAACTACGACGACGACCACAACGACGACTTCAAAAAACAATATGTTTAATGATCAAAACAACAGCTCAGCACGTGCATCATGCTTTTTAGTACATTTCTTTGACGTCCTCTGCACGACTACGACGTGAAAAGTCCTAACTTGCCGTTTTGTGGAGGACGTGGACATGCCACGACGAATTTTGCTTCCTCTTTTTGACATATTGAGAGGGTCCAAATAGACGCGATTAAGTTTAAAAGAACGCAAATTCATTTAGCGACGTTTTCACTGCCGTCGTCGTCGTCCTTGCTTAAGGTCCCTACTATAGAGAACTGACCGGTCGTTAACTTCTGCCTTCTTTTCAGATTTATTATGAAAAATGTGACAAACATTCAAGAGTTGTGTCAGTTGTCAGAGGAGAAACTAGCGAGTATCTTGGGGAACGCTGCAAGTGCAAAACAACTGTGGGAGTTTATTCACACTGAAGGCAGGAAACAAACAAAGGCTCAGCAAGTCTCAGTTAGGCACAAACGATAACACTGATAAGACTGAGTTTATTTAAATTTGAACTGTTGTTCGTTATACTTACAACTTTGTGTGCTTGTGAGCCGCTATAAAATTCCAACAACTAAAGCAAACAAGCGAAAGCAACGGCAACTAGATGTTCTATATGCATATAATAATATGTTCATTTGAGTAAGTCGTTTGTCTTAAGTAAAAGTCGATGTATTCATTTTTAAGATCGAGGCTGTTTTTCTTGTAAAATCAATGACCAAATCAAACAAACAAACTAACAAGCATCCAGTTTCGCTCTTCAAACTAACTTAACTGAAAATCTGACGTTTCAGCTCTTATATTTTATAATTACCAATATTTTACTTCTAACATTTTTTTAAAGGTCAATTCTGTTGCCATATTTTTATGAAACCTCGATCCCGTTATTCCGCTCTATTGATTACAAAAGCCCAGACGCTAAAATTTATGTACAGCTTCAGTCGATACTTCATTGTTCCCGGTTATTATTTATGCCTTAGATGTAACCTTTGAAAAGGAGATCAAACGAATTAAGTTCCCGAATGGGGCGGTCATGTCCAATACACTCAACTATATTGCGGTGGTCAAAAACTGGATTCGAATTCCACTAGAGTAACTACAAGTCTAGTCGTGAAATGAAACAGGAAGTACAATCTACCCTTAAGGAGGGTTGAAAACTCGTCTGTTGGAGTCCATTGGAGTACACTGGAAACGCACCGAGTCCACTGGAGTTACCGGAAGTCTAGTCGAAACAAGCACGCTACTTGTGTATATGCTTCGGGTAGAATTCGAACAAACCGTGGTTGTGCATGTTTCTCGCACACAAAGCTGTCAACGTATTTGCCATTTTCACGTATTTCATTTCCGTCCCTTTATATATTTTGATATACTTCGTTTTCCTGCGGTTCAGGGAGCAGATGGAAGGCACCATTAGCATAATCTTGTTTCGTTTTAGCATCATCACTATCTTCTTCCGGGTTCTTCACTAGAGATCCATATTCTGAATCTCTTGTCGTTTGCTGGATTTGAGTGGGCTGCAGCTCCATATAAAATGATTCCACTTTAGGAGACGGGACTTCTTCATCGCCTAAGATTGAAAATGGTCGCATGGAATCTAATCAAAATTGAGCAGGAAAAGGAAGATTGGATATCTTAACAATGTAAGTCTGTTTTGTTTTTGTGTTATAAATTTAGGGGATCGGGGACTTGTGTCGTCATTACAAAACAAATCCACAGGCATCAGACATAACAGAAGAAATTTATTAGTATTATTTTTTAGTAATTTATTTATTAATGTATAGAATTTTATCCCTGTGAATTTTTTTCCGGCGCTAGTTAGTCAGAACGAAGGTAATCCTTTTTTTCTTTTCCTTTTTGGTAAAGACGTTTTCCCTAGCAGCGTCGTCTCTGTAGATGTGGAAGTCCTTAGCTTTTGCATGAGCAAGGCTATAACGAGGTTTAAGGTGAGTAAATTTATTTTATAATTATTCTCATTTTCTATTTGGAATATTTCACTTGCGGCCTGGTTATTAATTTACTTAGTACCCAGTACCCGTGCCCGATACCATACAGGGTGCAAAGAAAGTCATTTTTACAGCTTGTCATTCGGGCAAGCTGAGGCTAACATTCACTAGCCCAACTGAACATCATTTCAACTAGCCCCCTAAACGTTTTGATGAGCAGATTGATTTCACAGTTCTTCTGTAATTTGAATTCCTCAAAAAAAACTTCGCTTACCCTAGCCTGAATTTCATCCGATTGCTTCGAGTCAATTTCTCCTCTCAGTTGCTGAGAGGGGAAGACGACTCAAAGCATGAAATTCAGGCTACACTTCCCCGTCGGGCAAGTTAATAATAGAATTCACTAGCCCGATAGCAAAATCCACTAGCACCGGGCTATCGGACACTACTTTCTTGGCACGCTACCATAATTGTAAACTCAGTTCAAACTAGAATTGCCACTCATTATTCACAAAAACGCGACAAACCTCCTTCAATTTGGTGAGATTTCACTTGGAATTCCTCGGCGGAATACTTTTCGCCTGTTTTGGAAATTCCCCGAGCACGCCATTGGTAAAGATTCACTCCAAGGGACATGATGAATGCAACTGCTAATACGATGGATGATATTACAGATGCTGAAATGTTAAAGTTCCGGTCAGTGACTCAAGAGGGGAAAATCGATATTCATCGATGATTGATATCGATTAATATCGATTGTCATCGATTATCGATTTATCGGTTAACAACGCCTGGCCTCAAGGGACGGAGAAAGAGGATTTTGGGAACTTGGTTGTTGCTTTTAATGCATAGATATTCCAAAATTATCTACTAAAACGGCACTGTGGGGTACGGAGGGAGGTAGCACAGCTTGACCTGTAGCTAAAAGCTTTAAGCTTTATACGGGTTTCAAACTAACGGAGAAGAACTTCAGAACCCGACATCATGAAAGCTGAACGGGGCAGTAGTGTAGCAGCTGATCCTAAGGTCTCTCCTAATTGGTCACTGAAAACAATGACATGTCATTCTTCCCATTGTTTTAGTATTGTTTGGGGTTAGGGACTTCTCTTAGGATCAGCTGCTACATCACCCGAGCGTGGGGGGGGGGGGGGGGGAGTGTAATTTGGGGGTCCTAAGGTGCCCGTGCCCCTCCCCATTCTTTTCAAACTGACTTTAGAGAAGAGTAAGAAGACTTTTTGTCTTCCGTTGTTTTGACGTCTCAGGAAAATCAGGTGCTAAAACAAACCGTCTTTGAGTTCGATGGTTCACTCGACCGTGGACAATTAATGTTGGGAGGGAAATTATAGATCGTTTTCACTGTCACGCAACGAAAAAATAAATTGGAAACCGTTCAGTGGAAGAAGCCAAGAAAATGAAATGTTATAAAAGACTAATATATAAACAATTTGTCCAAGTCTCAGGTCTTTGTGGCCCACAGTTTCTGAGTTATTTGACGAAACTTTTCACGCAACTTTGTAGAGCTTTTTATCGAGACGCCATATTGGTGGACCGTTTTGGTCCACCAATATGGCCGCAGGAAATCAACAAAAACATGTGGAATTCACTTTTTCTAGAAAAGCTCTTTCTTTTCACTCGAGAACTACCATACGTGCGCATAAACATATCTTCTAATACTTAAAATGGTTACACTGCTGAAAATCAAGAGGAGAGGCTTTTTTCACCGAGACGGCATTCCTATTTTGATGTAACGCACTGTGAAAACTCGGAAATTCAAATTGCTGTATTGTCGAAATGAAACATGCTACCAGAGTGGAAACTTGTACATAGATTTACTTTTTTTTATCTTCATCCTAGTGAAAATAAGAATTCGCAAAACCTCGCTATTTTGACTTTACAATTTGATGACGTCACTGTGAAAACCATCTATTAAAATCAACTTTGGAACAAACCTGTATTTGAAGGTTTGTCGCACGTTTGCGGGCTCACGTCCCCTCCCTGTCTGCCTGCATCATCAGATTTGTGAACTGCAGGGTTGAACAGGAATTGAGTTAAAGAACATTCCTCTGAGTCAGTCAGTCAGTCTGAAGGTGAGGAATACAGCTGATCCGACATTCTCTCTGTTAAGGTGGATCAAGCACACGGTTGATCCATCAGTCACACCGCGGTCAAACGTCTGAGCATGCGCGAAGAATTACGAGGGGATTGCTTCGTTCGATTTGGAAAAGCTACACATATGTGGCTTCGTCTTCTTGCGGGCAAGAATAGGGAAATTTTCTTTGTATTTCAAGGAAGTTCACTAGCGATGAATAGGAAGAATAAGAGGAACGTATTACCTGAAATGTAAGTATGAGTGAACTTCTCTAACACCTAATTTTACTGAAAAAACAAAGAAAGGTTCCACTCAATTTTATTTGCAATTTTGTCTTCTTTCCTACACTATTTTAGACTGTCTTTTAGAAAATCTTGTTAGCCAAGTTCTCTAACCGACCAGCCATCATTTGGAGCTGGGCAGCTATCCTACGAGTGCATTGCGCATGCTCTTACGTTTGACCGCGGTTAATCCACCAGTCGTTCTGTAGATAGCTGAACGTGAGTCATTGTTCGGATATTCAGGTCAGGTACACTCTCGCTGAATCATTTTGTCGAGTAGTCTGAAGTCAATAAGCCAATCATAGTTTGTCATTTGGTTTGTCTGTCAACTACATGTATGATCCTGTCAGCAGTAATAAAAAGTTAATAGTTCCATCTAAAAGTACTACTGAAGAGGTTTCACTTATGTGGCCGGTCACACCGTAGAAAACCTCCTCATTACGTACAGATATCCGTGGTCCCTGGGTGATTGATTGAATTAACAGGGGTTATTGGGCTGTTTCTGGGTTTAACAGAAACTATTTTTGGTGCCATTGTTTTTTCAACCTTCTGCATAAATAAATGAATGAACAACTTTTTTAACGTGTCAAAATCTTCTAGCTGGCCACAAGTAGCCTACTAATGGGGGACAGCTGCATTACATCATTTGTGATCGCTGCACCCTTACGCAACTCAAAATAACATCTGATTCTCGGTATTGACTTATAATTACCTTACAGTTAACGAAGCGGGACAACTGGCATTTAATTTTCTGTAACAGGAATAGAATGAAACGCTAAAAAGGAGACTAGAATATGCTTAACCTTTATTGTTTCTGATTCAGTAGGATAAATAAAAGTAACATTTTAAAGAAAGGCTAGCTCAAGACCAAATGAAATATAAAACAATCTTACCTATTTGAACTTTGGCAATTAGACTTGCTTTACCAAGCAAATAGTTTTGATCCAAAGAGCGTTTCTGAAAAAGAGGATAAATACCGTGCAATGCTGGCTGCATACGTACCACGAATACGTGATAGCAACCTGAGACTAGGATTGTGGGCTCCTTGGGTCGCGCGTAATCGTAAATAAAGCAGTTGATGTTGGAAAAACGATATTAACTGAAATTCTTTTGTGCGACGACTTAAACGAACTCTCCTCGGCAACTGAATTTTGCATAGAAGCATTTGTTTTTCGGGGATTTACAAAATGAAATGTGTACACTCTAGTGAAGTTTGGGTGATGAAGGTTTAAGACCCTTGATAGCTTTTCATCACACATGCTTAAAAGTTCGGTAGAACGGGCAACAAAAAACGCGCTACTTGTTTTTCAACATTGCTGAAAAACGAGTTGAATAGGGATGGTGCGTGTTTTACCACCCTTTCTTGTTGTAAGACACATTCGAACGATGGTGGTAAAACGTGCAACATCGCTATTCCCCAACTCGTTTTACAGCAATGTTGCAAAACAAGTTGCACGTTTTTTGTAGCCCGTTTTACCGTATCTTAAATCAGCCATGTACTCTTCCAATTAGGCGGTTACCTTGGTTACGCGGCGAGCCAATCCTCTAAAATATATCTCGTACTTTTGACCAGTTGACAGTTGCTTGTTTTCATAACCATCATATGTCTTACCATCTCCCACAACAAAAACAATTGATGGATTCATAGAGTTAGCGGGAATTTGAGCAGCAATGTACACATCTGTTCCAAGTGTTTTCCAGTCAGAGACCTCGTCAGTCCAGTCATTCACTTGATGCACCAAAACTTGATAATCACTGTCAGTATCAGAAATAATTAAAGCAAAATAGAAAGACACTTGTTAGAAAGCTTTTATGAGCTTCCAACTGCTCATAAAATTATCCTTACAAATACTGTAAGTCTGTCCAATATCAAAGTTAAAATGAACCTCCAGCCAGGAACATCTTCTTGGCGGAGGGAGGGGGGGGGGGGGGGGGTCAAAATCATTTATCCATGACTTCCCTTCTCCTGTTTGTAACACTATCACACATTTCGATAAGATATTAAGATATTGGTTTTGCAAGTCTTAAAGTGCAATAAAAAGTCGTCACTGAACTGTAACATTTTAAAGACAATTTATTTTGAAAGAAAAGACAAAGCAAAGGAAACCTTTCGAGTTTCCTCAGCCATGTGTGTAGTATTTATTGAAATAATAACCACAAAGGGACGGGTTTTTTTTTGTAAAATCCTTAGTAATAATAAATAGCACTGTGATAATAGTAACCTCTTTCCCAGGCTCCCCTCTTTTCCGTCCCTACGGAGCGAGAGAGAGACTGAGACCGACGGGTAGGAGAGAAAACCTGGGAACGTGGTTGTGATAATAGAAAGATTTAGAGTCACTGACGATTTCGTACTAAAAGCTAAAAGGCAGAGTAACAATCTTGGAATAACCCAAATCTTGCAAATAATAATATTGTACATAACGTGGTTTGGGAGTGATATAAGGGTTAATAAAATGACTGCTCATACCTAATGGGACCATTGGCTTGTTTTGCAGGCCACACCGTGACATTCACAGGCGTTTCTTTTGTTACGATTACTTGGACTTCGTGGTAAAAAGACGCCACAGGAGCTGTTAGGTAAACAAAAAACTAACTGGAAAAGCGTTTACACGGGGAAACTGGAAATTCGATGGAGTGCAAACTCAAGATATTCGCTCCATTCCATCTGGAAAGATTCTTGGAATAATTTTGGCTGTGGTTCACCGGGTAAGGATTTTAGTCTCTTTAGCTGATTGCTTGTACTCTGTAACCCTCCCTGCTCCGAGGCCAAATTTGACGGTTGTTTTATTTTTATTAATCGGATCACGGTTTGAGTAATTGATAAGCAGGATTCCTAGAGGATATCATTATTGAACAAAACAGACGCACAAACAAACAGTAAATAACTTACCATCGACTTTTGTGCTTCCCTGCGCCACAGAACTGTTGCCTCCATAAACGCAGTGATTTTCAGCCCTCACAACAAAAGTATACTTTGTTCCAGGGTAAAGATCGGTGATTTTCATTGTTAACGTCGGAGACTCCGTTTCTTGAATTCCAATATGCGGTTCAAATTCTGGATAATAATCCTTTGTACCTTTATAGATTATCTGCGGCGTACATAAATAATTGTTACGTAATTATATGGTTGTCTATAACGCTATGTTGACATGGCAATGGACGAATTTTCGACCGGTTGAAAAATTTGACCGGACTCTGTGTTCGCACGGAACCGTTAATGCTTTCGCTCTGTTCACACGGAACTTAGAACCACTAAGCGTACGGTTAAGCTGGCTTCGTGTGTACGGAACACCTAAACGCGCGAATTTTTGACTGGTCGAAAATACGTGCGGTGCCCTGTGAACATAGGTTTAGTTACGTAATGTCAGAGGACTGGGGTGAAGTGTGTAGTCGGTCTCACAGTTACCTTATTCACTTGCTTGAACGCCGCCTTCGCCGCACCCAGTCAAAAGAATGCGGTATTTATTCGTGGATAATCATGATATAAAAAAAAAAAATAACTCGACACAACTTGGTAATCTACACCTTCCAGACAATTATGATTCTATCTCAGCAGAAAAGGCAAGGCATCAGGACTTTCATCTCTCCGTTCTACATAATATTTACAAATGAATTATCATAATTGTTGTCAGTGATTTTAGAAATGTGATTTTTAAAATAAACGCTGCCCTCGAATAAACGCCCCATCGCATTTAATTTGATCGAATATTAAAAGATACGGTGATCCACAAATAACATTGCAAGCAAATAAGCAAGATTTAAACGCTTTGACTAATGAGCACCTTAGGGAACTATTCCAATGAGTGTGTTATTGATCCTTAGGGTGGATTTCCAAGGTCTCGTAAATTTTACGTGCCTTAAACACGATGCTTACTCCCTCTAATACGTGTTAAGGTTAAGGTGGCTCGACTGGATTTTTTTTGGGGGGAGGGATACCTCCCAAGTTTGAGCATTAACTACGTCGCCATGAGCAAAGATATGGAAAAAAGATTACCACAACTGTGTTATATAAAGATTAAAATTTCTTATTATTTGGGTTTTATTGCAATCGGAGTCTCCATGGCAACGTAACGACGCCACTTCGTTTTTTGTTTATCTTTGTGTTTCTCTGTACCAGGAGTTTTTTTTGAGAAATCGCTTAAGGGAGTATGTACCTGCCATAATTGCCTCAATTATTGCAAAGTTTGAACAAATTCTATGAGAGCGTTTTCGAAATATTTTGAAACAAAGTTTTAAGCATCATAAAAACAGCGAAATAGCATGCTATCCACACAATTAGCTAATTTTTAAAGAAAATGTTAAGCTTTGGAAACGCGGCTTCATCTCATAGTGATTTGATTCCATTGAAAACCTCATACAAAAAAAGAGGGGAATTGCTCTGGGCGATCGCGAGTAAGAAGAATTTTATTAACTTGCATTCAGCTGCTTTTGTTACAGTTTTTGCACGAAATTTGGTCCACGCCTACAAATTTCACATTTTTCAAATAACCGTTTGATAAATTTTTTTATAAATTTGAAAATTCCGAGATCAATTGTCAATAAATATACCCTGCAAGTTTCAAGAACATTGAAAACAGGGAAGGCTTTCAAATAGGACCTCAAATATGACCAATTTTTCCCCAGATTTTGTGTTTACGAGCGAGCGTCCTCATTATTCACTGGCATTGTTTTCAAGTTTCATATGCACGTGCACATTTAGCAAAAAGTGATAAATTTGCATAAAAAAGAACTCTCGATTACTTTCGGAAGAAATATCCGGAATATGCTAATAATTGGCTTGTGTCACAGATAACAGTGAGGGCCGAAACGGTGAACGTCACGGCTCATCTTGTTGGATGCAACACTTAATTATCTTACTCGGGTTATAACATCACAGAAACTCTTACAAAGAGTTGCTGTGATGTTATAATATATCACCAATTTCTTTACCCAGTTATTAGCATATTCCGGAGATTTAACCGTTGGTCCTTTTTGATGCAAATTCTATCTTTTTGCTAAATTTGTACGTGCATATGAAACTTGAAAACAATGGCAGTGAATAATGTGGACGCTCACTTGTAAACACAAAATCTGGGGGAAAAATTGGTTATATTTGAGGCTCTATTTAAAAGCCTTCCCTATTTTCAATGTTCTTGAAACGTGCAGGGTATATTTATTGACAATTGGTCTCGGGATTTTCAAATTTATAAAAAAATTTATCGAGCGGTTTTTCGAGAAATGCGAAATTTGTAGGCATAGACCAAATTACGTGCAAAAACTGTAACAAAAGCTGCTGAATGCAAGTTAATAAAGTTCTTCTTACTCACGATCGCCCAGAGCAATTCCCCTCTTTTTGTTGTAGGAGGTTTTCAATGGAATCAGACTACTATGAGGTGAAGCCGCGTTTCCAAAACTTAACATTTTCTTTAAAAATTAGCTAATTGTGTGGATAGCATGCTATTTCGCTGTTTTTATGATGCTTAAAACTTTGTTTCAAAATATTTCGAAAACGCTCTCATAGAATTTGTTCAAACTTTGCAATAATTGAGGCAATTATGGCAGGTACATATTCCCTTAAGCGATTTCTCAAAAAAACTCTTGGTACAGAGAGACACAAAGATAAATAAAAAACGTAATGGCGTCGTTACGTTGCCATGGAGACTCCGATTGCAATAAAACCCAGATCATAAGAAATCTTCATCTTTATATAATACAGTTGTGGTAATCTTTTTTCCATATCTTTACTCATGGCGACGTAATTAATGCTCAAACTTGGGAGGTACCCCCCCAAAAAATCCAGTCGAGCCACCTTAAACGCGAAGTTGAACGGGGTTCAACTTCTACTTTTACGCGCGATCTTTCATGCATTGCCTCTTTTTTATATGTGAACGTAATTTTACGCTCGCTTGCACGTAAAAATTACGCGACAGTGGAAATCCACCCGTAGCCCAGACTCGTTCCCAGTCCCTACTTATTTGTTCTTCAAAAGCAGCGAAAGACTGGGGAGAAATGATGTCAAGGTCGCGGGGCAGGCTGGGAAGGGCGAAAGAAAAGTAGCTCCCCGATTTTCGTGCGGCCTTCCCTTGATGCAACGCGTTCTAGTCAAAACCGCCTCAGGAGCGACTGGGAACGAGTCTGCCCTTAGCCCATAAACGTATGCAAATAACCACTCCAGAAAATACCATAATATACCATAATACTTTTTGTTTGTCACCCCAAAATTTTGCATAAGCATTGTTTTCAGTTTCTCTTGGGGCCTTTTTAACTCCCAAGAGAAACTGAAGACAATGCTTATGCAAAATTTTGGGTGACAAACAAAGAGTATTATGGTATGTTATGGTATTTTCTGGAGTGGTCAATAGCATACGAGCATGCCGTTCTTTTAGTGGATATATTGAGAAGTCACGTGCGAGTAATACGCGAGAGGACACACGAGAGCGAGGGACGTCCCTCGCGCCTAAATAGCCAAACGATTGCCTCCTGCCAGTTATGGTTTTTAATCCTGTTATGTTCTATTTAGATTGTTTCAAATTATTTAAGTTAAGTGCTTGTAAACCAGCTGGATAAGCTAAGTGCACTTCCATTATAAACAAAACATAAAATTTCTTTATAAAAAAAGTCGAAAGTTACCTTGTAACGTCTTACATCATCCCCGTGTAGTTTCGGTTTACCCCACCGCAAGTCTATGCTCCGTTTACCAGGATTTTCCGTCTTCAGGTCAGTTGGTTCACCAGGAACTACAACAATCGGCAATGATCATTTGCAATGATTCTAAGGGATGGACACACTTACAATATATGATAACGAGTCAAATACATCGCCCTTCCGGCGAAGAACATTATCGAAACATCGCTCAAAACTGCGTAATGTGCTTTCTTTGGAACGGAAAGTTTCCTTGGATAGCTTAATGGTAGTTTTAACTGTCATATAAGCCAATCACTTTCCCTTGGAGATACCTAATCCCAACACCTCTCTTTTTCGGACAGCTCTTCTCAAAGATGCAAAACTTTACCTATCTCTATCTCCCCGACTATAAAGGGACAATCCCTGTAACGCGCACGCTCGGCTCTGTCTCAATTTTGTGTTCGTATTAAGCAGATCTGACTTTTTCGAAATACCTGAAGTCGCGATGTTACGAGTAAGTCTACCAAAGACTCCTGGGCCAGCAGAAGTGTAGGCACGTACTTCAACTTTGTAAACGGAACAAGATGAAAGACTAGTTAAAATAAGAAATGTGTCTGTTGCGTTTTGTAGAACTGACGGCGTGCATACACATCTTGCATTACGTGAAGTAAAAAGCCTCGTCTGGTTCACTTCATAAACGACCACTCTACCATTGCTCTTGTCTCTGGGAAGAGGACTCCAACTTATTCTGTAAGTTGTTTCGTTTACGTTTTGAGAGGTTATGTTTTGAGGCGACGCGCTTGGTTCTGCAAATGGAATTTAAAAAAAGCAACTGGTGAGAATACAAACTTGTGATAAACGAAAAATTGTAAAAGGAGACTATTTATTGAATTATAGGGTGAAAAAATAACCATATAATTATTTCATACAAATCATAAATTTCCCTGACGACGATACTCATTGGCAGAAGTAATTCAAAATATGGACTTGGGATAGGCGTTATAGGGCATTTTAAGTAAGAGGAGTATCTTTCTTTTATTTCTAGGACTTGCAGCTCAGAGCTGTAGCTTCCCAGTACTTATCATTTCCGTTACGTTACGAATTCCGTTTACACAAATCATCTTTCCAAAGGGCCGCTGATACAACAGCACTGAGAGCAGGAAACTGAAAAGCAGATACTCACTGTATTCTGGTACTTGTTTAGTTCCAGTTAGCGTTGGCCCGGGTTTAACAGTTTCTGCCCAAATTTCAAGACTGTACTGAATTCCACCGAAAACGTCTAAACTGTACCAAAAGGTCTGATTATTTGTTTCACTTGTAATGGTGGTTTGTCTCCCATCAATGGTATAGGTGAAAACCAATCTGTATTTTCTGATGAAACCATTTTGTTCAGCAGGTTGTTGCCATTGGACCGTCATTCTAGGCACTGCAAGTTCACTTGGCTCTTGTAAGCTGATGCCTAACATCTGCGGTTTGCTGGGAGCTAAATAAAAAAAGAGACAGAGGTGAACGTCAGTTGCACGGCACGGTTTTCTTAGTGTTTTTGGTTAGTTATTTCTTGTTTTGGAAGTGATCAAGGGGGGAAAAATAGCTGAAGTAAAACAAGCTTAAGTCAAGGAGTATACAAACCATCTTCTAGCGTCCGAACTTGCTTTTCAGGACCCGGTGGACCGAGGAAGTCGTCATTACTGACTGCGATTCTAATGAAGTATACGGTCCATTTCTTCAGGCTGTGTAAAGTCTTATCGGTTGATGAGTCACTGACATTGACTGTTGTCCATGAATGTTTCCCTTCTTCCTTGTATTCAATGCTATACCCTCTAAAGGGTCCGTTTAAATTGGTCATGCTTGGTGTCTGCGACATGAACATGACTAAATTAGTGTTCAAGTAATACATCATTAAGTAACCTCTCCTCCCAGTTTAACCTTGCATGCTCATACGGACATACCTGTGGTTATCTTCTAACATTTGTTTGGAAGTCAATTCTGTCACAACTGTGAGACCAGAATTAGGAGACCGCCGCAAATATAAATAATTAATAATAATAATAATTGTAATATGTTGCTGTTATTGTTTTTTTCAGCGGTCATCCTTCGTTCTTTTTGACATACTTCTGAATCCACAGCTATTGCAAACATACTTTATATACTTTATACCATAGTCAATTAAGTGGAGTATATGAAGCCTGTCAAAGCTTTTTTTAATATGCTTTTGTTAGCTTTTTGGGGGCCTGACGACGCGTAACTTTCGATATCATTTCCATCAAATCGCATTAATTTACTCAGTCATAATTCATGAACAAAAAACAATGGATTGTGCACTGTCGTGGGCCTCACTTTATAAACTGAAGCCCAGTTATTTTTATCTTTCCAGTGATATTCGCTGGCTTTAATAACCAGTCTCTTCCCCATTACCTAATAATGTTCATTTTCAAACCTTTTAACAGTAAACTCCATTTAACGCTAAGATCTCAAAATGATAAATTTGAGGGATTGATGCAGACAATTTCAAGCCCAAACTTTTTTCTCTTGTTTACACAAAGCAGTGATCATATCAAATGAACAAAGATGGCATTGGTTACACCGATTTTTCTGTTTGAGGAAAGCAGACTCCTACACAGTCGCCATTTATGAGTTTCGGGGTAAGAGAGGATTGGGGGCGGGGGGGGGGGGGGGGAGGGAAGAGTTGTGGGAAAGATCCGCGAACCTCAATAGCGACTGGGTAATAGTCTTTGGAGAAGCATGGAAATAATAGGCAACACTCTTGAGAAACGAAGTACTTGTGGACACGAAGGAGTTTTTGTTAAAATAAATCTGATATTTACCTGCCATTTCACATAAATTGACTGCGAAGTAGGACTTGTCACACTTACGATCTGGACATCGACTTCAGGCTCTAAAAGCGGAAAATAACAAGTTTTATACTACCACATGAAAAATTTCTGCAATTTGATTGGCTTAGAGCGGTGGTATTTCAGCTTAATTTGAAATACCTACATGTGAAAATTACAAACCTTTTGTTGGTGTAGTATAAACAAATAATAGCATGATCTGTACGTGATATTTGGCATAAATACCACTCATGATATTTCAAAATTGTCTCAAATTCCACTCGCCAAACTGCTCGTGAAATTAGGTATAACAATTTTGAAATATCACTCGTGGTATTTATGCCAAATATCACTACTAATCATGCTATTACCTAATATACAAATTTTAGATTGATTGATACTCAATCAAAATAGCTCTGTCCTATGACCAGACGCCTGATTATTACATGAAAAATCGCTGAATAAGTTTGCTTACCCGCCTTTATCTGTCACAGTTCTTCACATTTTAAAGAAAATATCGATTAGATGATAACAGCCTTAATTAATATTTTATTACCTGACTGACTGGGGCCGCTAAAACGATGTAGCGGTCAATATTTGGAAAAACCAACGTATTATATAAATCATCATTCTTAGCACCGCATCAAATTTGCATCATCACTTACTGGCAGTTTTTGTTGTGAAATTCTGGAAATTACTCCACAGACTTCCTAAGACACTATTGGATAACACCCTGACACTGTAGGCTGTGTATGGCTTGAGGTTGATAATCTGTTTACTTAATACAGCTCCCAAAGTTATATTACGTGCAGAAGTGCTACTTCGATACTCAAGATTGTAGCCAGTTACAGGTATTTCATCCGTTCCAGGATTATGAGGCCATGTGACTAATGCCGATCTTGCTTTAACGTCACTTGGATTAACTTGAACAACTGGCTGGCCTGGTTTCTCTGAAAACAACAAAAAGTGCCTCATAATGAGCTTTATTTATGAGGTTCAAGGGTATCTAATACCAAGCACTTAAACCGTTGAACAAGTGACAAAATCAACGAATAAACAAACCCGTTAAAAATACTTTAGCCACCTAGAATACGTTAAAGATTGAGGTATTTTTTAAGAAGGTACTTCCTTGTTCATATAATACCGTTTATACTCATGTATTGTTGGAATGCAATATTTTCGTGTCCTTATAAAGGACTTAAATTATGTTAGTTATTGAAAACTGCGTGTTCCCGTATATTAAATTAATTTTCACATTCACGGTAACGAGCAAAAAGGCGTTCCAACGTACGCACAAATTGTTGCTTACTTAAGGACACTATAACATTTGCAGTGGTCAGATGACTGCCTTGTATTCCAGAAAGTGACGCAGAGCATTGGTAGGTTGAATTACACTGGACTTCACTGGCTGATTGGAGCTTTCTTGCACAAGAGTTACTGTAGATATTACTGGCGCTGCTATATGGTATGGCAAGAGAGGAGGTTGTGTCAGACAGCCGCGTTCCATCTCTGCTCCAACTATACACAGAGGGCTTTCGAGGGCTGTAACTAGCCACACAGGTTAGAGTCACAGATTCACCTCAGATTCACTAGAGTCGGCTATCAAACGAAGATCATCAAGAGTAATGTTTAACGCCAACGAAACTTGGTCTGAGAAAGACAAGCAAAAAAATCAATGTAAAGACGACAACAAATAAATTGGAAAACTTATCAAATCATACAATATCTCAATTTTACAGTCTATTAGGTTTATTGAATCTGATTGGCTGAGAGCAATGCAGTTTTAAAATCGGTACGGGCGGCCATCTTCCTTTCATTTGTACCAAGGAGGCGGGTGTCGGGGTTTAAAGCACGTGGGGTTTATGTGGAGGGAAGGAGGCGGGAAAGTAGATTTGATACAAATCCAAGGTACATTTCCGCCCGTAATGAAGAACTGTGAGTGGCAAAAAAACACTAGAAATGTTTCCGAACCAATTAGGTGCCGCAAATCTTTATTGGCTACTTTGAGGTTGCGCGTGAAACTGGGTTCAGGTGTTGTGGAATGTTCTTACAGAGAGCGCTCCGAGAACAATACGCCGTGCCCCAAGGAGCGTTTTTTAACACGGTCAAGAATTCAGAGTTGTCAAAGTTCTTCAAGCTGCGATATTCAATTAAGCGTGGCTTTGGGCGTGGAAGTTTATTTTTCCTAACAACAAAGACCGAATCGATTTTCGACAACGTTCGTGTACATATCTTGGTTAAAAGCCCCAGTTAAAAAGGAGTTCCTTTCGGGTTTTATACATCAGTTCGGCTGCCCTGAGCCGAGCTTTTGAGCTTTTATTATCTTTTTTTTAACATTCAAAGCATTGTAACGCCCTTTTGATCATATTTGCATGGAAAAGGCGCGTTATAAATTTTTAATTAGTATTACTATTAATTATTGGCTGTATACGGCAGCACATGTATCTCATTAATTCAAATTTTTACAAATCCCCCTCTAACAAATTATACTTACAATCCTTACAGCCAAACAAGTCCATTCTCATACATACTGCTCCGGTGTATGTCTTAGGAACTATTCTGACGTATTGCGCTGCAAACGGGGCAGCAAACCAGTGGACAACAATGGTACTTTTGTCGCTGTTTCCAGTCAAATGCTGAGTTGCAAATCAAGAACAAAGTTAGTGGAGATAAACAAATAATTTTATTTACAGGAGACTACATTCTGTGCGGTATATTCCCAAACCGGCTGAGGGGAGCCCTAGAGGTGATGGGAAGGAGGGACTTTTCTCCTTTTCCTCCTTCCCATCACCCCTTGCGCTCCCTCAAGTCACGCTTCTCGTGACTGGCCAAAACGAGGTTGCAAACATCCGTTCAGGTGCCCGTTATTCAAAAATCCCGATAATTAACGGACAAACAACAAAAGTTGTCAGGGATACTGTAAGCACTAAGTAAATCTTCAGCCACAACGTAATAATCTTTTTTGTTTGACCTGTTTTCTCATTACGTCCGTCGAAAGGTAAGATTTAAACGTTCACTAGTTGAAAGGTTGTGTGATTTTGTTTTCACTCCCTTGAAGTCAACTTGAAAGTTAAAAGTGCTATAGATGAGAATGAATCTGCGTTTCCTTAGAATATTTAGTACGTTTGATAGTCACACACAGTTACTGTAGAAATAGGCTCATTGCAGAGCTTGACGATTACAGGCTCTAATCGGACAATATCGGACTAAAAATTGCTACATTGTTCGACTCCTTCAACCTGCGTTTTGAGGCCAGAGACCCTTCACCGCTTACAACAAAGCTCGCAATACGATACTTTTCTGTCTCAAGCCCGAGGTCAGGGTCTCACCCGTGTAGCAAAAATGAGACGAAATACGGTAACAGACTGCAAGACGGCAATTAGACGATTGCCAATCGTGAGACTTGTTCCTTCATAAGGCTATAATAATGCCTTCCGGAAGACTTTGATCCAGCAGGCTGCCAAAACGAACTCCAGAAAATTAACCGACCACAGAAAACAACTTCCATCGCGCGCGCTGATTTCAAGTAGGATTGTTCTATCACACGAACATGAGAATTATGGGAAATGAACGCTGGTAGTGGTGGTGGTGGTAGGGCCGGAGGGGGGGAGGGGAGGGGTGAAGGAAGATGTAAACAACATTATAAACACATGATTTTATGTCTTCTGCAGCTTGTTAGAGGATTTGTGTCCTCAAAATATAATGTTATAACAAAAAAGCAAAGTAAAGTAAACAAGCCCCCATTGAGAATGTCTGCATGGGAAAAACTCCAGGAGGTCCCTTTAAGCAAATCCAGACAGATATATGAATACATGTTGTAAATGTACCTGTCCAGCTCCGTAACTAATCCATGTTTTGCCATCATATCCATAGCCGATTAAATAACTTGTCACCCTGTTGTCCCTTCGAGCATCACCCTGAGTGGCCACGCCTGTGACTGTTACAATTTGATTGAAATCAGCCTGTAAGTACTGAGGTAGGCGGGATACTGAAGAGCTACACCAACCGTGAGTACCATAAAGGCGACTAAAATCAGCTCTATAACTACTATCTTCTGAGGATGCTGTAATTGTAAAATCCTTTGCTTTAAAGCGTTCATTCTTGAACGATACAAAGCAACCTGTAAAAACATCAAGAAATATGGCATTTTTATTCAGAATTTTTATGTACTGTTTAAAAAACCAGCAGTTTCGATTATCGGGTTTTAAACCTGATAATACAGACTGCGAGTTCTTGAACGACTTCACTCATTCTTACACTAATATTTAGATTTGGGATCATTTTGGTCTAAAAAGTCGGACGTAAAGTTTAGCCGTGTCTTTTATCAAATATAAACACGGGGGCACCCAAAACTTTAATGAGTGACTTTGTCTATGGTGACGTAGTTTATGCTCAAACTTAGGTGGTGTTGACCATGAAAAACTGTATCGAGCCACCTTAAAATAACTGAGAAATGAAGGTACTGCCTTTGCCCTCCAAACGGGTAGAACTTCGCGTGGCTCGAATGGACGCGTAAACTGGCGGTCCTGTAAAAAACAGTGTCCGTTATTAGTACTTTCATGCTAAATACATTGACGCTCAGAAAAAGTGCATTTTTTATGCTCTGGTTTTCTTTTGAACTGCATGTATTGGGTAGGTACTAAGAGACCAACCTTGCTTGGATCCATACACCTCCACCCTTAGTGCTTTGCTGTTCTGAAATGTAACTGGATAAAAACGAATAAACTTGGCAGCAACTGGCTCATATAGTTCATTTCTTACAATGCTCTCCCTGTCAACATTTCCAGTAAATATCTAAAAGCAAATTAACAAAAATTAAGTCTATAAAATGCTAGTGAAAGACATGCAAATTCGTGCGTTTAGGTGTTAGTCATTCGCACTGAAACACGCTAACTGTAGGAAAATTTCAATGCCTAGTCGTTCAAACATTTGAAATGAGCAAAATCGAGGTCAAATTTTGGACCGGTACGGTCGAAGATTTGACCGGCAAGATGTAAACACCATAACAATTTAAATTTTTGTGTAGCAAGGGCGTGGTTACATGGATGCGTGGTGACTCAGCTGGGAGACACTAAACTGGATTTTAGATGAAGTAGTGTTCTGAGAAGGGGTAGATGGAAAAACAACTGAAAATCATGAAAATTCTCAAACTGGTTCGCAAGTTCCGTGTGAAAAGAGCGAAAATATTGAACGGTTTCGTATCCGATCAAATTTTTCCAACCGGTCGAAAATTCCTCTGGTGCCTTTTTAACGTAGCGTACGTTTAACTCCACCCGCTCACGGTTAACAGAAGAAAAAAAAAAACATATAAACAAACGATATTTATGAGGATTGCACCTACATGGACGATGACTCGCGCCGAAGAACAAAAGGCAAAGGATATTAAGAGGAAAACCACGTCTATGTCAGTTTTTACATTTTACTACTTATTTCACTAACGTTTCCTACGTAAACAGCAAGAGACCAAGAAAGGAAGGTTGTAGTAGCGAGGGAGAAAAAAGCAAGGCAGAAGGCAGGAAGAAAAGGAGGAGGCAACTAGAGACGGTGAAGATGGGAGATTTCATGGGAATTTCTGGTTTGACGTGGCTAAGAAGTAAATACAATCCTTTATTACTTAGTGTCTCCAGGAGTATAATTTCGCTATTACTT
The DNA here is from genome assembly GCA_038088405.1 of Porites divaricata. Taxonomy (NCBI): domain Eukaryota; kingdom Metazoa; phylum Cnidaria; class Anthozoa; order Scleractinia; family Poritidae; genus Porites; species Porites divaricata. The sequence continues at coordinate 20,097,996 of JBBMOI010000012.1, read as the reverse complement.
CACCTAGAGCAGAAAGGGATATACCTTCTCGGAGCCACCCTCAGAGTAGAATGCCCACACGTCATTATCCAGGGACGTCTCTATCTTGTATGTTTTTGTCCATTGAGGACCAGCTGCACTTCCTTGTGTTGCTACTCCACAAACAAAGTAAAGAGATCCTAGATCGATCTGCAGGAAATCACTGTTGTTATTGTTTCTGGCAGGAATCCAGGCATTGGATCCTTTTAATCGGCCGTTAGATGGACTGTAGCCGCTATAATATGACAAAGCTGAAAACCTCTGATCAGAAATAACGCTACTATTGGACACTCCTACTGGATCAAATGCACAACCTAAATGTAAAAACAAGAACACAACCTAAGTTTATGAAAAAAAGGAGGAAGAATTATTATCATGTTATTATTCTTAACGAAGAAGGTACAGACTCACAGAACAATGTTATTACTTTGATCTGGGGTTCCTTCCTGTTTTATCTAATAAAACAACAACAAAACAAAAGTATAAAAGGGATAAAAGTGTAATGGCTTTCATACTCGCTCGATCAGATATTGTACACTTCGAGACACGGTCTCATCATTCGAAGCATTATAATTGCTATTTCAGAGGTAGAGGTTGCTTCAGCACCAGAGGTAATGGCCCAATCGACATGAATTTTCTCTTTCGGCTGCGCTATTTCCTTCGAAAGTACGTCGACTTTATCCTTTATAACTCGATTTTGTTGTTTTAGTGAAGAAACTGTCTCTTTTGGCATAATTTCAGTGAAAATATCAATAAAAGAACTGTGGAAAAACGACTCATCAAGGTAAGAAGTGTGGGAGCTTAAGATTTAACGTCCATCTTTGCTCCTGACCGCTTAATCATCCATTCATACACTTCACTTTACAAGCTCAATAAATACTCGCTTCAGATCGACCGCTGGTTTTTCATATACAGCGACGCAGTTGTTCAGTTTACCCTATCCGCTATTGTGGAATGAGTGACATATGAATTCAAACCAAAGCTAATACTCCCACCAATCACGACGCCGACAAATCCAGCTAATGAACCAATCAGCTGAACTTCAAGTAAAAACCATGTTGAGTCGAAACCAAAAAAGCGCGGAAACACTGAGCGAGAAGGACGTCACTCCTGATCAGCGGCGGAAAAACAGTTTGTGCTGGTGTTGCAAAACATATATTGCAGGTTATCTTGTTGTGGTTTGGGTATTGTCAGTGTCTTTTCAGTCTTCTCTATTATGTCATTTGGTGATTGCCGGCACACGTCCGGAACTCACCAAGAAACTAGCTGCAAAAGGGGCGCGAATTTCCTCATACTTAATCAAATGATATTGACTGACGCCAATATTTCTCAGGGTTTTCTGATTATCGTGGATAATATTAAGAATGATGTAAAATGGCAAAAAATGCAATGCATCTTAGTAAACTTAGGTTTTTTTGGATTTTACACCGTTGAAACTGTTGTTATTAACTGAATTCCCTTGGTAAGAAGGATTTATCACATAACTGTATCAAATTAGGCAAACACCACAAAAGAAAATGAACAGATTGATTAAAAAATTACAGAAACTTTTTATATGTAAACAATATAAAACGATTTTAAAAATCATGCATCACGCATATACCTATAAAATAAACAGGAGGAAAGAAAAGCGCTCTTACTTTCTGATTTAAGATAGGAATAAACTTCAACCTCGCAGAGCGTCAAAAACATAGTACGGTCAGGCAATGTGATGTGCAAATATCTGCCATATGCTTTGGGACTACAGAAATATGTCTTGGAACTTCCATCTGGGATTTGTATGTTTTCTGCACAAAGATGGTTGTTTGCTCCTCTATTTGTTTTCTTATTTCCTTGCAAAGCGAATAAAAGAAAATATGAGTAACATTAACTGTAGTATTTGAAATTAATTCATGTGCACTAATAGTTGAAAAGGTAACAAAGAAACGATCTTTGCATTCGCTTCAAGATCAGGAGCGTGCTGCAATCTCACTTGCATAACCTTTACATTGATATATAGAAGAGTGTTTTCACTCACGTGGCCAGCATATATGCAAATTTATTGGAACAAAAGAAAGCGTTCGCATAAGAAAAGAGTTCAACTCCCAGAGGACTGGTTTGGGACACCAACGCGGTCACCGTTTCATTGTTTTGGGAAACCAATATGGCCGTATTGACGTCATGTGAAAACACTCTATATATTGGCTCACTCAAATAGAATCTGTGGAAATTTGACTCTCCAGGAACGTAACTATGTAGGAAGAAAATTATATTGATACTAAACACATGTACACTTGTACAAAACACAGAGATCACTTTCACATAATTTTCTTCTAAGAAATCTTAACTTAAAAGCCAATGGAAAAGTAATCTCATATTACATTGTAATTGAAATATTTCAAAATGAACTGACAAGGAACGAATTTGAACAACTAGGTTTAAAGGGACTAATTACAGCATCTCCTACACTTACTACCTACCGACTCTTATCTCAGCTCCATTCAATCTGTCTACAAGTGTGTTCCTGTTGACTATATTCACTTCAGCTACAGGCTCTACTCGCCCCAGGTCTACTCGCCACCAAGCAGTGTTGTCTCGGAGAGTGTGTGTACATTTGCTGATGTGAGTACCCCTATCTCCATCCACTGCGTTGCTAGCAGGGAAGGACATCGAATCACTGTATGTACTTGACTGACTTGTGTTCTTGAAAAGGGCAATATTACTCGGAACTAACAACCAAACGAATAATAAAAATTACGGATAAACGCAGCAGGGTAATGTGCTCTTGGCCTCAGCTCCTGAAGACCAACTCCAGGGGCATACGTCTGTTCTTGGGCGACTAGAAAATCTCAGCTTTTGTATGGAAACAATATGCTGGGCACCCTGAATTTCACAGTTACAGAGCATTGGGATCCTTTGAATTTTTCTTTAAAGAGCACAGCCTTAAAAAGAGGAAAATCATCTATTGAAGGCCTTTCTGAATCAACTTGTTAATGTTCAAAGTACATGCATGTACAGCTGTACATATAGTGTGTCTGCAGTGTAGTATAAAATATGGTCATGGTAAGTATTTGATCGGTGACTGTTCAAAATCTCAACCTTTTAATTTTGACAGGTTGGTCACAAATTAGCCTGCAAATACACTGGCCATCTCTCTTCATTCCTCACCACTAAGAGACCTTTTCACAGGAGAGACATCTGTACAATGGCCCCAATAATTCCATAATGATAACGTGAATCAAATAAAAAATTAAAAAAAATAATAAAATAATGAATGTTTACAAGATTCATCTGGTAGTCATGGGATTCTAGATATACGTAAAATTGTTTGAGTTCAAGTCTCTCCTGGTCTATTATCGTTAAGTTTTGTGTTCTTCTGCGAAGGAGCAGCATCAAAACTCAAATTCGTCTTGTAAAAAAGATTATAAGCCATGAATGGTGACTTTTTTTAGTTATAATTCATGGCATCTACTGTACATCTTTGTGACCTGTTGTCTTTTTTCTGCCATTCGTGAACAATAACTAAAGAATAGAATGAATACTTTGCGGACAAATCCCTGTTCTTTGAGTAGGTTCCAGAACCAAATCTACATAATGATGATCAATATGGAATCTTAGGGGTGAAATTGCAGACCTCTTTTCTGCGAAATGTCCTTAGTGGCAAGGAGCAACAAGAAATAGCATACAGTGAATTACTTGCAAAGACTGTATTTTAAAAAGATTTTCAAAAAGAAAGAACAAGATAATGGTTCAACAGCTGATGTTGTCGCAAAAAGAAAAAAGATCATATCAATGATGTGAAGGAAGGTTCCACAACTGGGTAAAAAACTATATCGCTTGAAAACAGAACAATTTCTGCAATATATCAAACCTCTGCTTCTAGGTATGCCAAAGACTTCTACTCGTAAACAAGCTCCACCATGTTTAGCCCCAACAACAAAACGCAAGTATCTGGCAAGAAATGCACTGAACAAGATCTGTTTTTCTACTGTGTTCTGATCAAAGTTTCCGTTGAATGTCTGGAAAAAATAATAAAAAACAAAACGCAAAAGGCTTATCATTTAGGAGGTAATTCTTAAATTTAATAAACTAAGATAGAGTTCAGTTTATTAAACCCAGGCCTGTCACTAAGATTGCAATCAAGTTGCAAGATATATATGCAAATTACAGGTAAGGATTTGAAAAGCTAGGAAATTCTATTGGTTCAGTCTGCTTTCTTTTTCTTTCCTTTAAAAGTAACCAGGGGTCATACTGGTAGTAGGGCATATCTAGGAAATTCCTGGTCTCTGGCCTTAAGTGACTTTCCTGTGAACCCCATGGGGCATCACCCCCCCACTCCCCACTTCTCCCTTCTGGATTCAATTAGCTTTACCACATGGCATTACTCCCTTAGGGGGTGTTTACATGAGAAAACTCGCACCGGCGCGAGTTTCATACCGACATGACTTTTGATTTCGTTTCGCGTTTACATGATGACTGGGTTATTTCATATCTCGTTATTTGAAGGTACACTTCATGTTGTTAAAATGCACGTATGATTCAAAATCGCGAACATTACGCATGCGCTACTCGTTCCAGTCTACCGGCAGACCGATTTCACACCGAAAAGGGTGGTCGTTTCGTGTTTACATGATACCGTTGCGAGATTTCGTACCGGAGTGAAATTCTCGCCCCGGTACGAGAACCGGGGTGAACTCGCGCCGGGGTGACTTGCGCCAGCATGAAATTTGTGGTGGTATCATGTAAACAAATATAGAGCCATGAGAGGGAACCGGAGTGAACTCGCTCCGGGGCGAAAGTCGCCCCGGTGTCATGTAAACACCCCCTTAGATAACACAGTTTGGTCCTTTACATACTTACCTTTATTCAACCTCAATATATAAGTGCAATTAATTTCTAAAGGTAACCTTTGAACGGACTAGCATTTAATTCAAAGAGGAGAAGCGATTTATACTCCTAGGTGCTGCAAGCAGCAGAAAATTGGTTTAGTTCTAGGAGTTTAAGAAAGGTCCAGTCAACATAATTCCACTATCAATCAGACACTTTGTTTGCAGCCACATCATTCTTATCCTAAGTACGTTGGTAAGAAGATATAAACTTTTTTAGCAAAAAAAACTCGAAAAAAGCATTTTTCCTTTTTAAAGTGATGGACCAGGCCATTAATATATGTACCCTTAAACTTCAACTACCTTAACTTTTCCATTTTCTTTATAGTCTGTCCAAGTTGTCCCGTCTGTAGATGACTGTAGGGTGTAAGACTCCACCCATTGACTCCCCTGGGAATTCCCCTGAGTGGATACAGCACAGATGATATAAGGTATCTGTAAGTCAATCTGTAGATATGGACTGGTGTCACGTGTGGATGCACACCATGATGATCCCCCTACGAAGTTCAGTCGGCCGTTCTTTGCTGGTGTGCTGGCATTCAGTTCAGAAGAAGCATTTAACTGATTGTCGAGAATGTACCAGCTCACCCCTACATCAGCTTGTTCACATGAT
>JBBMOI010000012.1:20067500-20087500 GCA_038088405.1 Porites divaricata | reverse complement strand
AAAGAGATTTTTTTCTTCGGGAGCGGTGGCCTGTCCAGGGTTAGATGACAAATCAAAGTAGAGTGATCAGAAAACAGACAGTCAGTCACAGGGATGTCAGCTAATAAGGAGTCGCACTGTCGAGTAATGATCAAATCCAGGGTGTGTCCTGATTCGTGTGTTGGCACGTTAACATGTTGTTGAAGGCCCATTGACTCAAGCAGCTCCTTTAAACAAACACTGTCTGCATTCCCCGGGACGTCTATATGGATATTAAAATCACCTGCTATCAGTAACGGTACAGATGACATTATGATGTTCTCCAAAAAACTCGAAAAATCAGCAAAAAATACACTCGTCGTGACAGGATGGTTACTAGAGTAGGGTGGACGGTAAATAATAATAATCTGTAGTTTTCGCGAGTGGAACTCGACCATCCAATGAGAAAACTCAAAAGAAGTACGCTCACCAGCGTCTACACGACTTGCATGTAGATTTCCTCTTATTAATAGAGCAGTTCCACCACCACATCGATCAGATCGTGTGTGATCAAACAGCTTGTACCCAGGTGGGGTAATTTCGGCTCTGCACGCATCATCATTTTCTGAGAGCCATGTCTTTGTTACTGCGAAAATATCAGCTCCAGATGATTCAACATAGGAAACCAAGTCCGCCGATTTGTTTCTCACAGACCTGGCATTCAAACTACATTAAGGGCACATTCGTGTGACTTTTGAGGGACAGGCTAAGTGATTTTAGAGTGAAACAAATCTTGCATCGAGTTGATAGCCTTATATGTACACCCAAAAAATAGCACTGGCAATCACATTTTAGAGCAATAATGGCTCTTGATCACGGTAGATTAGGTGTGGAAAACAAATTCTTGGAAAACAAATGAGGCCGAATGTTTACGTTCGACAAGTTTACTTTAGAAAATCTTGCCAACAAATCTGGGTGCGTGCAAATCAACCTTTTATACTTTTTATACATCACATCTGAGGTGAAAGAGTACTATGAGGCGTTGTTTTTATCATACAGACCGCCTGACCTCAGACAATTAGCAGTCAGTTTCACAATTTTTCAAGACTAATTCCATTCATTCAATATTGATCAGGACCATCGAAGCACGCGTGGGCTTTTAGCGAAACCGTTCATAAAAATTCCAAAATCACCTACCAAGTTTGCAAAGAAATTTTAACAGAGTTACGCTTCAGCATAATAAAGAATTTATTGTGTTTATTTTTTATTGATAGTTTTATGACCGTCACGGCGATGTGTAATACGCGCGGTACGTTGAGTACTCCTGCAAGCGATGTTTATGAACGACTGTAAACAAAGGGCGGCAAAGCGATGAAAATTGCAAAAGACAACTAACAATAAATAAAAGATCAGAAATATAATTCGGTAGAACATTTACAGAGACAACAAGTTTCATTCACGAAAACAAATATTTAAGTGTCTATAAGAATCCTAGAGTCTTTAAGCTTAAAAATTAAGTTTAATTTTAAGCCACCGGCTTCCCGGTGTTTGCTGTTTTCCTCGATGAACTCGCGACAAGTAAATCGTTCAAAGTTTTCTTTCTACAGCCAAAATAATATCTAAATATTCTTCGGAACGGTTTTTCTTGTTATGTGCGGTGAAATATCAACTAAAGGCTTTTCAAAGTTCTGTAAGCTTATGTCAAACCTCATACTAGGTCAGATCAGTGACTCAAATCTAAATACAAACGTGCATAAACTAGCCTCATAAACTGCGCTCGACTTCATGAAAACAGATATAAATACAATGATAACTCAGGCTTACCATATTTCGAGATGCAGCTCCTGAAAGCTATCAAGTAAGGCCTGAATCGCTTACGCATCCAGCAAGGTGAAAAACAAAAACGATGCCATCCAAAATCGGATTTCCGACTTTGACAAGCAGCGCATTTCTCAACCAAAAATTCAATAAACAAACCAGCCATGAATAACGTTAACAGAAGACTCTTGGTAGCAGCTGTATTTCATTTTGTACTTCCAATGAAAAAAGACAGTTATTAAAAACATCACAAGTTGACACAAAACTCTGTCAGCTTCTGTCAGCTGTTGAAGCAAACAAGTTTCAAGATGTTGTATGAATTTTCCGCATGAACTCACCTGTCAAATTTTGACCAATCAGGGCATAAGAATTGGACGTGGAGCGTGACCAAAGCGTGACTATCCTGAGAAAAGTGAAAACCATCTGTTTTCCCTTCTTGCATTTTTAAATAACTGGCTGAATTTTCGCTTCCGAGGTCAGTTTGAAATCAAAATGTTAATAGTGCTGGACCATAATGACAAACACAACATATTTCATATGAATTGTTAAAAAAAATTGAGCCTGCGATCATCTGAAAACTAGTAACTTGTCAGCGGATAACTTCAAAAAATACTCGGCCTGGATGGGTCGACACCTGAGCCCGCGATACGGCCAGGTGATACTGGTCAGCGGATACCTTGTCTTGACAGCTGTCAATTGATCACAACATTGATAGTTTTCTCCTAGGCTCCCTGGGCTCCCAAACTAGGCTAGAAAGTGTGAGATTGAACATTGGTTTCCCTGTGGTGCGGACGGTCGGTCGGTCACGTGATTACCAAATTTTCTGGGATGGGTAGATTACCTTAGCTATGGGGCTCCGCCCACGCGCGCGCGAGGAGCTCCGCTATGAATACAAAGTATAGCTGCCGGCTAAAATTAAAACCTGATGAATGAATAATCAACATTGAATAATAAATGAATAAAACATTCATTAAATTTAAATCATTATTTTCACGTCTCCTACTCTAATTATTTTAGGCGCCTATTTTTTTGATAGTTAAGGGAAATAAATTCCTTTTCGTAGATCACTTTTTTTTGTAATGGCTCATTCATTATAAGTAAACGAGGATGTACTTGGCAATCTGGCAAATTCGGTTGTTTAACCGTCACTTCACAGAAGGGAGCTTAAAAGCAGCAGACGTTCTTGAAGACACTAACGGCAGGAAGGTTGCGCGGGTCTGAATCGATGTCTTTCTCTGGAAGACTGACTAGAATTAACGTAGGTTGTGTTGCTTAGTGTCTCTACCTTTCTTGTGTCAAAAGGAAGCAAGTACTGAAAAGACTAAACTCTATAGACATGTACAGTGCATCTATCGGACTAGTACAATACAGTTTGTCAAAGTGACCGTTTAATAGATGTGTATAAAATTAAAAAAAAAAAAAAAGTAAATTCTTTGGGACCTTGACTTGAACTGGAGGTGACTGCTTGATACAGGTCAGGTTTGCAGTACGTAAGGGAAAAGAGATCCGGAGCACTTGGGGCTTTGGTGAGTGACCGCTTAATAGAAGTATGACTGTATGCAGCACCCTTTTACTGGTCTTGCAATTAACACTTTTACAGTTGTTTCTATTTGATCAAATGCAACTTTATTAATATCATGATAAGCGATGTCACACTGACAACATGATGGGTAAGAAGCCTTCCTTTTTTAATTTCTATGTTCATCTTCACAAGTATCACCTTGGATGGGTTCTTCTATCAACAGAACCACATCCGCTCTGTATCATATGCTCATTTTAAGTTTATTATAAATCATTTAGGAGATATTACGGTCAATGGACTTTTTTATCTCCCCAAGTAAAGGAATCCAAGATAGCCGTGGATTCCCGATTCCAGGTACTGGATTCGGATTTTTTCTCAGTGGAACTTGGATTCCGGAGTTCAATCGTTAATGGGATTCCGGACTCCTTGATCTGTATTCCGGATTCCAAAGCCCAGGATTTCAGATTCCACAAGTAAAAATTTCCCGGCTTCCTTTACACGGGGCAAGCTGTTTCGTTCAAATGTCGTCCTGTCCACGTGCATTTTTGCATAATTTATGAAAGGACTATTGAGAAAATCATGTGAACTGAATTGAGAGAACGAAACATGCAAGCTTAAAAGGTCTATAATCAAGTTAGTTCTCTTTACAATTAAAATTTAAATGAAAAGTGCCCAATAATTCCACTCAAAATTATTCAAATCTTCTTTGCCTAAGGCTGATACCTGAATGTACATTATCATACAAATCTTTTATTTCCATGCCACAAAAAACCTGCAACTTGTCTTGCAATATTGCTACAAAACGAGTTGAATAACGATGTTCCTCGTTTTACCACCCACATCAAACCTGTCTTGCAACAAATAAGGTTGTTAACAGGTTTGAACGTGGGTGGTAAAACGTGCAACATCGTTTTTCAACTCGTTTTGCCGCAATGTTGCAAAACAAGTTGCACTTTTTTGTTGCCCGGTTTACTAAAGCTTTAGTTTAGCTCGTTGCATGTTAAGATTGACGTTTGTCCCGGAAACGATCGTCAGACGTTCTATCCGTCTGTAAGGGACTGATAGAACGTCTTGGACGATCCAAACTCACTCAGACGAACTTAATTGAACCAGACGTCGAACTTAACTCACTTAGTTTGGTTCGTCTCATGAAAAGTTCGACGTTTGGCCTAGGCCTTAAAGATTGAAAATAGCTTTCATAAAGGTTTAGAAATATAAAGTAATTCGGCTAGGTGAAACGTTTGAGTTGTCTTTCTACTTTATGGAGAGATTTTCGCGGCCTTCAAAGCAAAAAGCCGTTGAACAATGAATACGAATCAACTAAGCTCATCAGTTTGAATATCTCTAATCCAAGGTACCCTTTTAATGTGTGACATCAAGTTAACGTGAATAAGCATGCTTTTTCATCTTGCCGTAACTTAATATTACCATTAGTCCTGTCAGGTGACTTCCTAAGGGTTATCAGCGGTGTACCCACCGAAAGGCGATAATTGTCACAAGTAGAGCCATTATAATGGAGGGACCGGAACCTAGAGAGATAAAATTTAACTTCAGAATGAACAAAATGGTCGAGAATGAAGAAACAGGACACACTTCTTAATACCTATTTCAGGGTGTTGCAGTTTGAGTCATTGTTGCGAAAGATTTTTCATGCTCAATTACGCAATTTAGGTGCAAGCCTCGATAAGTTTGCAATCAGAAATAGAAATGATCAGAACTAGAATCAGACAGTGTGTAGAGCCTAAAGATTCGAATAGCATGAAGGCTACAAAGTGAAAGAATTAGAGTACAGTTTATTTGGTGAAATTAGGATGACTACATATTCTATCGGAAGGTGCCACGGAAGCTTCGTATGCAGACAAAAAGGAGGGCGGGATATTGTGTACTACAATGTAGATGCAGCCAGACGTTATAAGAGAGTCCGTCCTTTACTTTATAAAGTTTGGTAACAGAGTTTTTCGCAATATTGAATCAGAAGTATCAGCATCATCATCGCGTATAGTCCATTTTAACACGGTTCTTTTAAACTGGAACCAAATGCTGATTATTTCATTCATCTTATAAATTTTATGCTACATGCTCACTGATACATACCCCTCATATCCAGACCACTAGATTGCATTTCCTGTTCTTTTCCGCGTGCCAGGTAGATTGGGCCTTCTCCCAAAGTGTAGGCGTCATTTTCTTGTGGACTAACTTCACGTGTTCGTCTGTCGCCTTCCGCTGAACAGCGTTTGTTGCATATGAAGCCTGGGTCAGAGGCATTGCAAAGGATCACGTGACAGTGAAGAAAAACAAATGGATGATCTGCAATAAACTTGAAGGCTTCCAGGCTAAACCGCTGAACACCAGCTAAGGGCGCAGAATGGTACTGTAAGGTTGCATCACTTGGGCATCTAAGAGAAATGACATCAAACAAAGGTGGAAGCTGCCTTTATAACTGAGTTAAAAATTAAGAACAAATAAATAAATGAAGATGCTGTGTCATATCGGTCTAATTAATTGCTTTAATCGTTTCAAGCCATACATTAGCGGCCGACTACGTTACGAATTTTACGCCGGTGAGTCAGTGCAAAAACTCGCAGAACTCACCCAACTCCACTAACCGCTTCCCCTAAAAAACGCGAAGATGACACTGCTTTTCTTCGACAACAATTCGCCACTTTGAAAACCGCAAAGACTTCTGGGACTGTTCCTGGCGACGGGGCAAAAATGGCCAATAGCTGACCGGCGCGTCCCCACTAACGATCCCAGAAACAATTGCGGGACACATTGCGGCTCCAGTCCTCCTGTCTGCGTGTGTCCTTTCTTAGTTAACTGGGTGAATTTTTTGTTTTAATTACAGAGATTTTAAAAAATGTCATTGTACTATAATGTATTTTTTTTATCGTACCCTTGTTTAATGAACTCATACTTCAGAGGGTTCATACGATCCTGAGTAGGAGTGGCATAACAGCGATCTGCTCTGATTGACAGCTGCTTATCATCTGATTTGACCGACACTTCAAAGAAGAGGGGCTTGCGAAGTATCACTGCCACAGGGAAGTCCCTCTTCGTGTAAGGACTCACGAATCTTTTGTTAGGAAACATATCAAGTGCGAGTGTCAGATTCCCTTCTCCTTCATTGCTAAACGCAAGCTTTCTGTTACTTGCTTTCCAAACAACTGATGAAACCACGCCACGTTTGCTGTAAAAACAAATGAACTGTATTTCTAATTTACGAACACGTGTCACCACATCTTTAACAACCACGGGCATGTCTAAGACTGTGTTGGAGTAGACGATAGCTGTGGGTGTGTGCCTGCTTGTTGTTTTACAGCCAGTCAGCGGTGTTGTGAGTAAGAAGTGGGTGGTATTCTCTGCAGCTTTACAATTGGTGTCCAGGAGTCGAAGGTGTTCACGGTCAATACCAAAGAGGAGGGACTTGGGGATGATGATGGTCATGTTTTCACTCTTACACTGCACGTTAACACCTGGAGCTAAGGAAAAACGATTAACAGAAACGACGCTCTCGAAAAATAACTAGAGAAGCAAAGCATTCTTTGCGAACTTTAACATTTGGTTGGCCTATCTAGATTACTATTGCAATTGGATTCAGACATTGAGTTGTAATTTCCTACATTTAAATTATTATTTTTTAAAATTAATATTGAACGTCAGAAAGCAGCTATTCTTTTATACTTACCGTGACAGGTCTTGTTGTCAGATGACATGCTCAGTTCAGGGTCAGGGCATTCACATTTGAAGCCTCCCACAATGTTGACACACTTGTGACTACAGCCGCCATTAGATACAGCACACTCGTCAATTTCTGGTGATTCAGTAAAAAGAGGCAATTGTTTTATTACAGATGCAGTGAATACGAGTGATGTTGATGTTCTTGAGATCTTACGAACAACTCATTGTTTGTATTTATATTCTTATCATAATAATAATCATAACTTTAATCTTAAAATTATAGTGGTACTCAGACGTGCAGACTCTAGATGTAAGAGCTCCAAACCTTCTTGTTGTTTCTTTCAAGGAGGTTGTCATCCACTGATGGATAACCCCACCGTGGACTGAATGTTAGAAAGATCTTCCTTGACCCCGAAGGTCTAATTTAGCCCTTTGACTAGAAAGTATGATTTAACCAGATTCGTGGAGCCATTTGAGACAATTTGAACCAAACCAGCCCTATCAAATATCTATTCCATGTCTTTTTGAGACCCATTTGAGCTTGTGAATTCCAATGAGCCCTAGAAAATTAGTTTCTATTGGGCCTAATTGAGATAACCAAATTAGACCCAAAAACAGCTGTACTTTTTTTGCAAGATCCTGTCCCTATTTTAGTCACCGAAACGGCCCCATTAACTTCGAAGCATTAGGTTACAGCAACTACCAGGTGTGGGAGGCAGTGAGAAACTCCAAATACACCGACAGAGGATAAGTGGAAGTCGCTTATAACTATTGTTTCTGTTGCCGAAATCTCTTAATAAGATTACAGTCAAGCGCCTTTTTCTCAGCGCTTAAACGTAATTACTGGGATTTCAGTAACCATTTGTCAAGTGCTGTGTGCTGTGGTATCAAAGTTCTGCCCGGGTTGGAAAATTTGTCACTTATGTAGATTTCTTAATTTCTACCAATTCAAAAAAGAAACTCTATGGTACATGTGCATAAATATTGAAGCTTGAAGATTAATTCGGGCAGGCTCTAATATTATCGATCTGTAGGTCTGCGTCAACAAAGTCTAGCTGTCTTCTTATGGATCTTGAGCCTCTCAAGCATAGTATCGCATCGTACGATGGTGAAAGGTGCTTTAACTCTTATCCAGGAAATTGCGCTTGAGTAACTTTCTCCATTCTTTGCGATCAGCTTCGCAAGTCTGCTGTGCTACTTAACACACATTAACCATTCCACCTGTGGTCGTGAAAACTAGGGAAGTGATTACCCTTTACTCGCTTAGCTTTTGTTGGTAGGGAGTTTTTCACTTGCTCCAGCCTCTCACTTGTTTTCGTGTCCTCAGTTGCAGTGTTTGAATTTTGAGGCATCTAGAGGCTGGTGCTCTTGCTCAACAAATCGCCTCACGAGCGGACTAGTAACTTTGATTAAAGCCTCGTATTCAGAAGATAAGGTCACTGGAGAATCTGTAAATCCAAGGCCTCCCATGCGCACAGGAAGACCAAGGAAGTCGCGCTCTACTTTAGTGACTGTATGGTCAGTGACAGCTGGTATAAGAACCTCATTAATCGCGCGGTCAAGTGGCTCAAGTATTTCTGCAATATCCGGTAATGTTCTTAGGAAATATGTCCAACGGTGCCGCAGACCAAAAGTAAAGGCTGCATAGCTGGCTTGGGGCTGTGATATAGCGAAATCGGCGAATTTAGTAACTTCATTGATCCGTTCGTCTACTTTCTCGCCAGCATATTCTTCAAGGAACGATCTAGATCGTACAGCTGCACCTAAGTGCTTGTGGCCCTCTGTGGTGACGTTAATAGCAGTGTCTTTAAACACCTCCCTGGCAGCCTGTTCTCGTTCCGGCTTGATGATGAACCAACATTTCTTGGCATTAGGGAAGTAACCCAGCGGAGGGCCACTCTCTGATAGTTCCTCTCACCATGTCGTGACGTCTTGCAGGAACCACTCCCGGTTGCGTCATCATCAAACCAACACCATCCGTTTCATCCACGTCGAAGATGCCGCGCATTGCATGAATTGCAGCTTCACTTCCGCTTTTGTGTCTTGCACAGACTTGAAGGGAAGCACTTGCGTCAATGACATCGGGCTTTGTTACGTGCATGACACACTTTCCCATTAACCTCCGTAAAACGTCTCCGACACCGATCGGCTGGGGAGCGCCCTCTCCTTTGTCCAGGGGGATGTGTCGATTTGCTAAAATTGCCTCAATATTAAGAGGATCGATAAATTCAGTGCACAAGCGTCGGGTCACTGCAGCTATTGCCGCGCACAGGTCTGTTCCAGATTTCTTGAATGACTTTGATGCAAGAATTTGCCAGAACCCATTGGCATCGACGCCTGAGGGAGCCCCAGAACCTTTTGTTCGCAGAGCCGCATCCCGTACCATTTCCCCATTTATTTGTTGGTAAATTGAGTCTAGGACATCTTCGACTGACCTGAAAAGCAAAGATCCCAAACGGGCTTCCTGTGGACTTGGATGTTTCTCTTAGAGCTGTGCCATAATAATAATAATAATAATAACAGTTTATATAGCACCTTTTCTGCAGGCATCCAAAGGCGCCTTACAAACAATTCAAAATCTAAAAAAGTGACAACTATCTAAACATCATCACCTTAAAGTCCACAGTCTCTAAAATAAGTAAATGAATTCGTACCCAAAGGATCTCTGTATTGGTAAGTTTTAAGATTAAATGAGGGCGAATTATGCAATAGTTTCGAAGCAGATCGCAAAATACGCAATGGAGAGTAAGGCTCTAGGAGAACACTTAATTAAGCACTGAGGAGCCAAGCCTTGCATCGCCTTATATGTAAAAAATATACTATCTTTGTATAGACCATTCCCGCATTCGTCACAAGCACGCGCGCGAAAACATGAAAGTGAGGCTCGGGTGGACAAACATCAAACATGGCGGACAACACCGAGAAGCCTAAGGCGCAAACTGCGAAAGATATCCCATGGTGTAAGTCTCTTAAAAGCTTACCAGTGTTTACAAGGAAAGAGATAGATGAACACCGGAACAATAGTGGCAAACGAAAGGCTGACGACGTTTCGAAGCCTATTAAAAAGACCCAGAAGCGCGGCTTAAAATTTCAAGAAGAACGGTATCTTTCATCAGACACAGTGTGTACGAAGGTATTTGGTAACTCGTTTATGGTAAAAGCAAAGTGTCGTGCCAGCATGAGTACTCGAGAAATTCACGAACTAGATGTTTCAGAGAAAGCTAAAGCATGGCATAAAATTTGAGCCAGTTGCAAGAGAAAAATATTATGATGTCATGAAGCACTATTTGAAGAGGCCAATTACCTTGAGAGAGACAGGGATGGTGATTCCCCCATGCATGTTTTGGCTTGAAGGCAGTCCTGATGGTCTTGTTATTGATCCATGTTCCTCATCTGAGAAGATAGGGACAATTGAAATGAAATGTCCAGAGGGAAAGAAGAACCACACCCCAGAGGAGGCGATGCAAGATGAATCGTTTTACATTGAATTAGTTGATGGTAAACCCAACCTTAAGAAAGATCATCACCTAGGATATTACACCCAAGTCCAGCTAGTTATGGGTTTCTGTGGTTTAGAGTGGGTTGACTTTGTAGTCTATCTATTTAAAGGGATGATCATCACAAGGGTTCCATTTAATAAAGATTATTTTGACCAAGTAGTATGTAAAGTAAACATCTTCTATGTAAAGTGGTTTCTTCCTCAGGTCATGACCTAAATGCAGTTTAGTATATTGTACAGTGTGCCTAGCAAACGGTGACATTACAACGTGTACCAGTTTTCCATAGTGTCTAGCTTTTAGACTCCTGTTGATGGGTGTTAGGGCTTCAAGGATAAGGTTACTTTGCTAGTTGCAATGTTATTACAGTAGAGTAAAAACCCACGTATAAGAACCTAAAATTTAAGAACATGTTGGACTAAAATGTTTATTTTAAACCCCCTTTTCATAATAACCTATTTAGCCTAAAATTTTCAATCGGTTAATATTTTACAAAAATGAAACACAGATGAAAATACGTGCAAAACTTTTAGTCTAGGTTTCAGACAGTAAGATTCAAACAATGAACTAAAATGAAAACCATATCATGTCTTTGCCAATACTGGATTACACAATGCAATTATTAAGAATACAGATCCATGTGTCTCTCTCATATGCCCGAGAGTAGTTATCTGTGCTAATCACTAGTGCCCCTATCAAATTAAGAACCTTTTTAAGAACCTAAGTAGCCTAGAATCCCACTAAATACCAGTTCTGTAAGACCCTATTTAGGCTAAGTTGGAAAAATCTAGGTTCTTGTATGCAGATTTTTACTGTATTTTATTGACAATATACGAGAAGGAGTATTTCAAAGAATTCTTAAAAAAGATGACTTCCATGGCAAGAATATTAAAAGTATTACATGTTCAGCAATTACCTAACAATTTCTGTTCAATTTCTATGAGAGCAATGATTTGTGCAATAATCTCAAGAAAGGTACTGCTCGAAAATCGTGGAAATTCAATTATTGCAAAATATCAGTGAATTATTCTAGAAGGGAAAGTGTTTTCATTGACAAAAGAAATGTTAGTTAGTCTTGAAAAAGGGAAAATTCAGTTTTGGTATTTATTCATAAACCGACTTGACCCTTGTAAATCATTGGGCACTTTGAAGGAAATGATGATAAAACCATAACATTATTATTGCTTAATAAGCGGGTCCATAAAGTTACATAGAAGACAAGCCACTGTCCATATTTGGTTTATGGTCCCATTCATATTTAGTGGAATTTCAGTCTTTAAGACTTTAAATTTCTTGATGCGAGCAATAATACGTTCTACATGGATTCTAACAGAGGCAATTGTTTGACTAACTACAACATCTTCTTTGTCAAGCTGCTCTTTGCCATCAAGAAATGCAGGTATGTTTAACTTAACTCCTAGTGGGTCAAGTAATTCCTGGATTGTAAATCCTCTGTCTGCCACAATTGAATCCCCTTTTTCCCAAAGTTCTGGGTGTAGTATACCACACCTGGAAACTATTTTCTTATCTGACAGCGATCCAGGATACAACTCACTCACAAAAGTTATAGCTCCAGAAGGATTGATGCCCACTAAAGCTTTGTATGTTACATGGTGCTTATAGTGTGAGTAAAGGGCACTCTGTGTAGTTAGGCTAGAGGGCACTTGTACAAAGATTTCTGTACAGTCAATGATACATCTTGTTGAGGGATAAGTGTCCTTAAAACATATTGGCATGGATGAAACAATCTGATCTTTAGAAGGCCATATGGGAATATTTCCCAAACAGAAGTACAAGTAATTTGACCAGGTGATCAAGTACCGTGAAATGGTTGATTTTCCAAGTCCAAATAACCAAGCCAGATGTTTCTGTCCAAATCCGCACCTTAACCACACCAAAAACACAAACAATTGTTCAATCACATCCAATTTAGGGCTCACACCAGGCTTACTTCCTTCAGTAAATTTACATTCATCAGGTTCATCTGACCCATTCTTTGAAGGCTCATAGTATTTCAAATTACTAGCATTCTCACCAGGATTTAAAAATTGAAAAAGAATGTCAAACTTAACTGGATGAAAACCAGTGAATGACTTGAAAACGTCTTCTTGCTCTCTGATGTTCTTGGATGTAAACTGTCCTTTTTCCAGTATTTTGTATTTTGGCTTTCAGCTCACTACAATCTTTTTCAACGTCACTTTTTTGTTTAATCAAAAGTGACAATTTAACTTCCAACTTTTCCACGACTCTTCTCAAATAAGCGCAGTTTTCACAGGCCTCTGTCGGTCTTGCATTGTCTTCATTAAGCAACCTAGAGCTTAAATAACATGGTTCTAATTCAGGCTGAATGTTTTGTTTTCTTCATTTTGCTCAGAACATCTCTTTTTTGGTAATTTTCGATTAGGTGTGCTCGCACTTTTATTCCAGCTGAAAATGGAAGGAATAGTAGTCTTGTCTTTCAGATCTTTCCTGCCACTGAACTGTTTTTTAATTTCCTCAGGGCGAAAATGTTGCTCACACACCTTAGTGTATTCCGTCACAACAAATCCGTCTCTGTTTTCTTGTCTTTTAATTGTCAAAAGCCACCGCTTCCTACTTTTTGCCTCCAGAGGAAAAGAAAAAAATGAAATATTAGTTTTTTCCCCCTGATTGTTATAAAAAGAACTTTTGCAACCAGGGACACAACAATATTTGCTACGGCCACTGCAAGAAGTGAAGGTATTGTCCGCCATGTTTGATATTTGTCCACCCGAGCCTCACTTTCATGCTTTCGCGCGCGTGCTTGTGACGAATGCGGGAATGGTCTATTGTTTGCTTAATAGTCATGCTTATTGAATAAATTAAAAGAAACTGTACGTTGAATAGCTTACTCTTTCTTCCTACGTGTCGCCATGGGACTAAAAATTCTATTTTATCAACTTATTTGCCAAACACTATATCGGACATAAAGGTCACTCCCGTGTAAAGTAAAAAATAATATTTAAAGAATAGAAGGGAAAAGGTATCTAAAGGGGAATTTGACGTTTTCTTTTTTGGGGAAAGAAACAGCAGGAGCCGTATAAAAAAAACCTATTTACCGTAGAGCGTAAGACTATGTAGATTTCAACTTTTCTTTTGATTCCGAACTATGCTGAAGCATAAATCACGTCCATTTACGTGACTTGTAACTCTAAGCAATAATTAAACTCCTGTTATAAAATCCAGCTTTACGGGGAGTAGAGGTCACAAAGCTTACCTTAAAGCATTATAAGGAGAATCTTTACGCCGCGTAAGTCAAAAAAACTCACTTCTTTACTCCAGCTTTACTGAACAAAAAAACTCCGTAAAGTTGGGCACTTACCATGACTTACACTTCCACGTAAACTTCCGTAAAGTCGGAAAGATGTGCAAAGGTGCATAAAGCGTATCTTTAATTTACGGTAGCATCCGCGCGTCACCGGTACCTTTATGGAACAGTTAAGTCGCCATTTCGTGCTGTGGCATGCGTATGCATGTGACAAGCCCAGCCGCAGAATTCGAAACGCATTGCAGACGTCTTGGGGATACCATAAAGCATAGAGTTACAATTATCAAGCTTTGAGGTAGCAAATGCGTGGACAAGGATCTTCGTTCGCTGTCTGGAGACTTCAAAAGTTTCTGATGCGCGAAATGTTCCTAATGGAATAAAACGAAGATTTGCCTGGCCACACAAATGTGATAGACCTGTTTTTAAGTGTCCACTTTTGAGCAATGCATCTAAGCAGGCTTTTTTTTAAAATCCCCACGGTTGAGTACACTAGCATCTCCGCTCCAACGTAGGTCATTCATAAATCTTGTTCTCTTGCCTTTGTTTTTATTAGACAATTTTGACATGAAATTTTGCGGTGGTGTAAACCGAAACTACACGGGGATGATGTACGACGTTACAACGTAACCTTTGACTTTCTTTATAAAGAATATTTATAGAGTTCTAAAGTGATGACGTCATAAAAAACACATTTTTGAAATTATGGGATTTGTTGGGGATGTTTTAAAAGAGCAACGCCTGAAAGGACTAATTCTAATACCTTTTCTTCTGAGATAGAACCGTAATTGACCACGTTGTGCCGTGTTTTTCATGTTATCCAGGAATAAATACCAAATTTTCTGATTGCATGCGGCGTTAAATTGAGTGAATAGTGGTAACTATGAGACCGACTACACACTTAGCCCAGTCCTCTGACATTGGATCATAAACAATGTATATATTTAGTAAAATCCAACTAGTGGTCTATTATCAATACTGCGTTCTGACTGGTTGAAATACTACTAGGCTGGTCAAAAATATCGAGACAAAACAACTTAAGCTAGTTAAAACTAGACTTTAATCTTTTTTTGCCGCCAACAACTCAGCGCTTTTCATTAATAGTAGGCTATAGCATATAGCCTAGTAGTAGCTCAACCAATCAGAACGCAGCATTGATTGTATAGCTTAATATTAGTTCTGTCAAAGAAGCGGCTCAGTTTCCCTTGGAGATCATGATCATACCTTATCCTAACACCTCTCCATTTTGGACAGTTCTTCTCTAAAGGGACACCTCTATAACGCGCTAGCTTGGCTCTGCCCTTTTTGTGTCCGTTTTAAGTCGATTTGTGACTATATTGAAATACCTGAAGTGGCGATGTTACGAGTAAGTCTACCAAAGACTCCTGGGCCAGCAGAAGTGTAGGCACGTACTTCAACTTTGTAAACAGAACACGATGAGAGACCAATTAAAACGATAAATATGTCTGTTGTGTTTTGTAGAACTGACGGAGTGGACGCGGATCTTGCAGTGCATGAAATAGCAAGCCTCGTCTGATTCACTTCATAGGCGATCACTCTACCATTGGTCTTGTCTCTGGGAAGAGGATTCCACCTGATTTTGTAAGTTGTTTCGTTCATCTTTTCAGAGGTTATGTTTTGAGGTGAGGCGCTTGGTTCTGCAAAAAGAATAAAAAAAGAAGCAATTGGTGAGAATACAAACTTGCGTTAACCGAAAAATTGCAAATAATAAGTAACGTTTTGAGATCGAAATGGAGGGTTAAAAAACCTTACCATATATTTAATACGCCCCGTAAATTTCAATGACCACGATTCTCATTGGCAGAAGTAATTCAAAATGGACTTGGGAATCTTCCCCTTCTTTTCTTTCCTGTTTGTAGGCGTTATTCTAGCTTTTAAGCTTTTTCATTTCTAGGACTTGCAGCTCAGAGCTGTAGCTTCTCAGAGCTTATCATTTCTCTTACGAATTCCTTTTACAAACATCATCGTTTCAAAGAACCACTGATACAGTAGCATTGAGAGCAGAAAACTGAAAAGAAGATTCTTACTGTATTCTGGTACTTGTTGAGTTCCAGTCAGCCTTGGCCCAGCTTTAACAGTTTCTGCCCAAATTTCAACACTGTACTGTATTCCACCGAAAACATCTAGACTGTGGCTAAAGGTCTGATTATTTCTTTCACTTTTAATGGTA
This sequence comes from Porites divaricata, assembly GCA_038088405.1. Classification (NCBI taxonomy): domain Eukaryota; kingdom Metazoa; phylum Cnidaria; class Anthozoa; order Scleractinia; family Poritidae; genus Porites; species Porites divaricata. The sequence continues at coordinate 20,071,553 of JBBMOI010000012.1, read as the reverse complement.
GTCTGTTTTCCATCAATGGTATAGGTGAAATCCAATCTATATTTTCTGATGATACCATTTTGTTCAGCAGGTTGTTGCCAGTGGACCGTCATTCTCGGCATCGCTATTTCACTTGGCTTTTGAAAGTTGGCGCCTAACATCTGCGGTTTGCTGGGAGCTAAATATAAGAAGAGACAGAGGTGAAAGTCAATTGCACGGCTTTTCTTAGTTTTTTTTGGTTATTTATTTCTTGTTTTGGAAGTGATCAAGGGGAAAAATAGCTTAAGTAAAACAAGCTTAAGTTAAGGAGTATACAAACCATCTTCTAGCGTCCGAACTTGCTTTTCAGGACCCGGTGGACCAAGAAAGTCGCCATTACTGACTGCGATTCTGATGAAATATACGGTCCATTTCTTCAGGATCTGTAAAGTCTTATCGGTTGATGAGTCACTGACATTGACTGTTATCCATGAAGATTTCCCTTCTTCCTTGTACTCAATGCTGTACCCTCTAAAGGGTCCGTTTAAATTGGTCATGCTTGGTGTCTGCGACATGAACATGACTAAATTAGTGTTAAAGTAATACATCATTAAGTAACCTCTCCTCCCAGTTTAACCTTGCATGCTCATACGGACATACCCGTGGTTATCTTCTAACATTTGTTTGCAAGTCAATTCTGTCACAACTGCGAAACCAGAATTAGGAGACCGCCGCAAATATCTAAGAAGAAAACCCTCTCCGTGTAATATGTTGCCGTTATTGTTTTTTTCATTGGTCATCCTTTGTTCTTTTTGACATACTTGCAATTGTGAATCCACAGCTACTGCAAACATACTTTATATACTTTATACTATAGTCAATAAAGTGGAGTATACGACGCCTGTCAAAGCTTTTTTTAATATGCTTTTGTTAGCTTTTTGGGGGCTTGACGACGCATAACGTTCGATATCATTTCCATCAAATCGCATTAATTTACTGAGTCATAATTCATGAGCAAAAAACAATGCATTGTGCACTGTCCCGGGCCTCACTTTATAAACTGCAGCCCAGTTATTTTTATCTTTCCAATGATATTCACTGGCTTTAATAAGTAGTCTCTTCCCCATTACCTAATAATGTTCATTTTCAAACCTTTTGACAGTAAACTCCATTTAACGCTAAGATCTCAAAATGAAAAATTTGAGGGATTAATGCAAACAATTTCAAACCTAAACTAATTTTTTCTCTTGTTTACACAAAGCCGTGAACATATTGAATGAACAAAGATGGCATTGGTTACACACGTTATTTTTATGTCTGAGGAAACCAGACTCCTACACAGTCACCATTTATGAGCTTCGAGGTAAGAGAAGCTGGAGGCGTGAAGCGGAGGCGGGGGGGGGGGGGGGATGGGGGAAGGCAGCGAGGAGAAGATCCGCGCGCCTCAATATCGACTGGGTAATAGTCTTTGGAGAAGCATGAAAATAATAGGCAACCCTCTTGAGAAACGAAGTACTTATGGACACGAAGGAGTTTTTGTTAAAATAAATCTGATGTTTACCTGCCATTTCACAAGAATTGACTGCGAAGTAACACTTATCACACTTACGATCTGGACATCGACTTCAGGCTCTAAAAACGGAAAATAACGAGTTAAGTTTAGATTGATTGATACTCAAACAAAATAGCTTTGTCCTATGACCGGACGCCTGATTATGACATGAAAAATCGCTGAATAAATTTGCTTACCGTACACACCTTTATATGTCAGAGTTTTTCAGGTTTTTTTGAAATGAAATATCGATTAGATGATAACAGCAGTAATCAATATTTCATTACCTGACTGACTGAAGCCGCTAAAACGATGTAACGGTCAATATTTTGAAAATAATTAAAATAACGTATTATATAAATTATCATTCTTAGCACTGCATCAAAAAATGTATCATCACTTACTGGCAGTTCTTGTTGTGAAATTCTGGTAATTACTCCACAGACCCTTTCCTAAGACACTTATGGCTACCAACCTAACACTGTAGGGTGTGTATGGCTTGAGGTTAGTAATCAGTTTACTCAATACAACTCCCAAAGTTATATCATCTGTAGAAGTACTATTTCGATACTCAAGATTGTAGGCAATTACAGGCATTTTATCCGCTCCAGGATTATGAGACCATGTGACTGATGTTGACCTTGCTTTAACGTCACGTGACCTAACTTGAACAACTGGCTGGCGTGGTTTCTCTGAAAACAGCAAAAATGTTCCTCATAATGAGCCTAATTTATAAGGTTATCTAATACTCAGCCCTTAAACCGTCGAAATAGTGACAAAATCAACGAATAAACAAACGCGAGAAGAAAAAAAAGAGAATAACTTTAAAACTTTAAAAAGTACGTCAACCCACTTAGAATACGTTAAAGGTTTTTTTTAGAAAGCACTTTTTTCATCTAATACCGTTTACAGTCATGTACTGTCGGAATGCAATATTTTCGTGTCCTTATAAACGACTTAAATTATGTTAGTTATTGAAAACTGCGTGATCCCGTATATTAATTTAATTTTCACATTCACGGTAACGAGCAAAAAGGCGTTCCAAGGAGCGCACAAATTGTTGCTTACTTAAGGACACTATAACATTTGCAGTGGTCAGATGACTGCCTTGTATTCCAGAAAGTGACGCAGAGCATTGGTAAGTTGAATTACACTGGACTTCACTGGCTGATTGGAGCTTTCTTTCACAAGAGTTACTGTAGATATTACTGGCGCTGTTATATGGTATGGCAAGAGAGGAGATTGTGTCAGGCAGCCGCGTTCCATCTCTGCTCCAACTATACACAGAGGGTTTTCGAGGGCTGTAACTAGCCACACAGGTCAAGGTCACAGATTCACTATAGTCGGCTATCAAACGAACATCATCGAGACCAATGTTTAACGGTAACGAAACTTGGACTGAAAAAGACAAGCGACTAATAAATGTCACCACGAGAAAAAAATAACTTAGTACACTGTCAACTGGCAGAAAGGTTTGCATTACGATATAAACGTCACTTCTTACAGCAGATTCAGCCGTTCTCTCCCGGTAGATGTAGGGATCCTATTTCTTTTGCACTGGCTCGAAAGTGTTGCATCATACCAAATAACACTAAAGCATTTATTATAAGGCTGGCGGGCAAGATGAGGCAAATTCTGTGCTCTGATTGGCTACCGGAGGAGGCAAGATAGGGAGGAGGTTACGCGACGGGACAAAAACTGCTATGTGGGAGACTAGCTACAAGCGCCCAACACTGTGATGGTCAGGAATTTCAGATCGTTTGTTACCTTGGCTCAAAACAGCAGCACATGTATGCCATTACGTCATGCAAAATTTAAAAAATCTCCCCCTAATCCCGGCGTAATCAATCGAACGTTCGGTAATCGAACCCAATCGAACTCCAATCGTTCGATTGACTTCGATTGGGTTCGGTAATCGAACTTAATCGAACTCACCAAAAAATTTTGCCAATCAAACACTTAAACAATCGAAAATAATCGAACAGTCCATGCAACAATCGAACATAAAACCAGTTTTATCTGGTTTCAAACAAAAGGCGTTACGTTCGAATTAGTTATGTATAGAGTGTTTTCACATGACGTCACTGCGGCCATATTGGTGTCCCAAAACAATGAAGCGGCGGCCATGTTGGTGTCCCAAACCAGTCCTCTGGAGGCTGAACTCTTTTCTTATGCAAACGCTTTCTTTTGTTCCAATAAATTTGCATAGATGCTGGCCACGTGAGTGAAAACACTCTGTTGGCTTCAATTTCAAACTAGTATGCAAAGATTTCATAGAGGACTGAAAACGTGAAAAATTCTGGAAACGATGGTTAAAGGCTACCACGAGTGCCCGCTTTCGCCGTAACAGTGAAAAGTTTATTATTAAGAAGAAAAAGGGAGATCCAGCTCTGAAGATAACTGACGATGGCCGCGGCTAACTTGGGCTTTTGCAACGTGAACTGGGTACCTGTGCTTGTATGTTTCCCAGTATCGATTTTGATGTCACTTAAACAATAAAAATTTTAGTTAATTCCGAGTTATTAAATTGAAATAGTTTTGTT